>JBBDGT010000065.1:0-203165 GCA_037306005.1 Rhinophrynus dorsalis
TCCCTCCTCCCCTTCTAACCAGTTATCTCTGTCCTGATCCCACCTCCCCTTCTACCAGTTATCTCTGTCCTGATCCCTCCTCCCCTTCTACCAGTTATCTCTGTCCTGATCCCACCTCCCCTTCTACTAGTTATCTCTGTCCTGATCCCACCTCCCCTTCTACCAGTTATCTCAGTCCTGATCCCTCCTCCCCTTCTACCAGTTATCTCTGTCCTGATCCCTCCTCCCCTTCTACCAGTTATCTCTGTCCTGATCCCTCCTCCCCCTTCTAATAGTTATCTCTGTCCTGATCCCTCCTCCCCTTCTACCAGTTATCTCTGTCCTGATCCCTCCTCCCCTTCTACTAGTTATCTCTGTCCTGATCCCTCCTCCCTTCTACCAGTTATCTCTGTCCTGATCCCTCCTCCCCTTCTACCAGTTATCTCTGTCCTGATCCCTCCTCCCCTTCTACTAGTTATCTCTGTCCTGATCCCTCCTCCCCTTCTACCAGTTATCTCTGTCCTGATCCCTCCTCCCCTTCTACCAGTTATCTCTGTCCTGATCCCTCCTCCCCTTCTACCAGTTATCTCTGTCCTGATCCCCTCCTCCCCTTCTACCAGTTATCTCTGTCCTGATCCCACCTCCCCTTCTACCAGTTATCTCTGTCCTGATCCCACCTCCCCTTCTACTAGTTATCTCTGTCCTGATCCCTCCTCCCTTCTACCAGTTATCTCTGTCCTGATCCCTCCTCCCCTTCTACCAGTTATCTCTGTCCTGATCCCTCCTCCCCTTCTACCAGTTATCTCTGTCCTGATCCCTCCTCCCCTTCTACCAGTTATCTCTGTCCTGATCCCTCCTCCCCTTCTACCAGTTATCTCTGTCCTGATCCCTCCTCCCCTTCTACCAGTTATCTCTGTCCTGATCCCTCCTCCCCTTCTACCAGTTATCTCTGTCCTGATCCCACCTCCCCTTCTACCAGTTATCTCTGTCCTGATCCCACCCTCCCCTTCTACTAGTTATCTCTGTCCTGATCCCACCTCCCCTTCTACCAGTTATCTCTGTCCTGATCCCTCCTCCCCTTCTACCAGTTATCTCTGTCCTCATCCCTCCTCCCCTTCTACCAGTTATCTCTGTCCTGATCCCTCCTCCCCTTCTACCAGTTATCTCTGTCCTGATCCCACCTCCCCTTCTAC
This sequence comes from Rhinophrynus dorsalis, assembly GCA_037306005.1. Classification (NCBI taxonomy): domain Eukaryota; kingdom Metazoa; phylum Chordata; class Amphibia; order Anura; family Rhinophrynidae; genus Rhinophrynus; species Rhinophrynus dorsalis. The sequence continues at coordinate 1,173 of JBBDGT010000065.1, forward strand.
CAGTTATCTCTGTCCTGATCCCACCTCCCCTTCTACTAGTTATCTCTGTCCTGATCCCACCTCCCCTTCTACCAGTTATCTCTGTCCTGATCCCTCCTCCCCTTCTACCAGTTATCTCTGTCCTGATCCCTCCTCCCCTTCTACCAGTTATCTCTGTCCTGATCCCTCCTCCCCTTCTACCAGTTATCTCTGTCCTGATCCCTCCTCCCCTTCTACCAGTTATCTCTGTACTGATCCCTCCTCCCCTTCTACCAGTTATCTCTGTCCTGATCCCTCCGCCCCTTCTACCAGTTATCTCTGTCCTGATCCCACCTCCCCTTCTACCAGTTATCTCTGTCCTGATCCCTCCTCCACTTCTACCAGTTAGTTCTGTCCTGATCCCACCTCCCCTTCTACCAGTTATCTCTGTCCTGATCCTCCACCCCTTCTACCAGTTATCTCTGTCCTGATCCCACCTCCCCTTCTACCAGTTATCTCTGTCCTGACCCCACCTCCCCTTCTACCAGTTATCTCTGTCCTGATCCCTCCTCCCCTTCTACCAGTTATCTCTGTCCTGATCCCACCTCCCCTTCTACCAGTTATCTCTGTCCTGACCCCACCTCCCCTTCTACCAGTTATCTCTGTCCTGATCCCTCCTCCCCTTCTACCAGTTATCTCTGTCCTGATCCCACCTCCCCTTCTACCAGTTATCTCTGTCCTGATCCCACCTCCCCTTCTACTAGTTATCTCTGTCCTGATCCCACCTCCCCTTCTACCAGTTATCTCTGTCCTGATCCCACCTCCCCTTCTACCAGTTATCTCTGTCCTGATCCCACCTCCCCTTCTACCAGTTATCTCTGTCCTGATCCCACCTTCCCTTCTACTAGTTATCTCTGTCCTGATCCCTCCTCCCCTTCTACCAGTTATCTCTGTCCTGATCCCACCCCCCTTCTACCAGTTATCTCTGTCCTGATCCCTCCTCCCCTTCTACCAGTTATCTCTGTCCTGATCCCTCCTCCCCTTCTACCAGTTATCTCTGTCCTGATCCCTCCTCCCCTTCTACCAGTTATCTCTGTCCTGATCCCTCCTCCCCTTCTACTAGTTATCTCTGTCCTGATCCCACCTCCCCTTCTACCAGTTATCTCTGTCCTGATCCCTCATCCCCTTCTACCAGTTATCTCTGTCCTGATCCCACCTCCCCTTCTACCAGTTATCTCTGTCCTGATCCCACCTCCCCTTCTACCAGTTATCTCTGTCCTGATCCCACCTCCCCTTCTACTAGTTATCTCTGTCCTGATCCCTCCTCCCCTTCTACCAGTTATATCTGTCCTGATCTCTCCTCCCCTTCTACTAGTTATCTCTGTCCTGATCCCACCTCCCCTTCTACCAGTTATCTCTGTCCTGATCCCACCTCCACTTCTACCAGTTATCTCTGTCCTGATCCACCTCCCCTTCTACCAGTTATCTCTGTCCTGATCCCTCCTCCCCTTCTACCAGTTATCTCTGTCCTGATCCCACCTCCCCTTCTACCAGTTAGTTCTGTTCTGATCCCTCCTCCCCTTCTACCAGTTATCTCTGTCCTGATCCCTCCTCCCCTTCTACCAGTTATCTCTGTCCTGATCCCACCTCCACTTCTACTAGTTATCTCTGTCCTGATCCCACCTCCCCTTCTACCAGTTATCTCTGTCCTGATCCCTCCTCCCCTTCTACCAGTTATCTCTGTCCTGATCCCACCTCCCCTTCTACCAGTTATCTCTGTCCTGATCCCTCCTCCACTTCTACCAGTTATCTCTGTCCTGATCCCACCTCCCCTTCTACCAGTTATCTCTGACCTTATCCCTCCTCCCCTTCTACCAGTTATCTCTGTCCTGATCCCTCCTCCCCTTCTACCAGTTATCTCTGTCCTGATCCCTCCTCCCCTTCTACCAGTTATCTCTGTCCTGATCCCTCCTCCCCTTCTACCAGTTATCTCTGTCCTGATCCCACCTCCCCTTCTACTAGTTATCTCTGTCCTGATCCACCTCCCCTTCTACCAGTTATCTCTGTCCTGATCCCTCCTCCCCTTCTACCAGTTATCTCTGTCCTGATCCCTCCTCCCCTTCTACCAGTTATCTCTGTCCTGATCCCTCCTCCCCTTCTACCAGTTATCTCTGTCCTGATCCCTCCTCCCCTTCTACCAGTTATCTCTGTCCTGATCCCTCCTCCCCTTCTACTAGTTATCTCTGTCCTGATCCCTCATCCCCTTCTACCAGTTATCTCTGTCCTGATCCCACCTCCCCTTCTACCAGTTATCTCTGTCCTGATCCCACCTCCCCTTCTACCAGTTATCTCTGTCCTGATCTCACCTCCCCCTTCTACTAGTTATCTCTGTCCTGATCCCACCTCCCCTTCTACCAGTTATCTCTGTCCTGATCCCACCTCCCCTTCTACCAGTTATCTCTGTCCTGATCCACCTCCCCTTCTACCAGTTATCTCTGTCCTGATCCCTCCTCCCCTTCTACCAGTTATCTCTGTCCTGATCCCACCTCCCCTTCTACCAGTTATCTCTGTCCTGATCCCTCCTCCCCTTCTACCAGTTATCTCTGTCCTGATCCCACCTCCCCTTCTACCAGTTATCTCTGTCCTGATCCCACCTCCCCTTCTACCAGTTATCTCTGTCCTGATCCCTCCTCCCCTTCTACCAGTTATCTCTGTCCTGATCCCTCCTCCCCTTCTACCAGTTATCTCTGTACTGATCCCACCTCCCCTTCTACCAGTTATCTCTGTCCTGATCCCACCTCCCTTCTACCAGTTATCTCTGTCCTGATCCCTCCTCCCCTTCTACCAGTTATCTCTGTCCTGATCCCACCTCCCCTTCTACCAGTTATCTCTGTCCTGATCCCACCTCCCCTTCTACCAGTTATCTCTGTCCTGATCCCACCTCCCCTTCTACCAGTTATCTCTGTCCTGATCCCACCTCCCCTTCTACCAGTTATCTCTGTCCTGATCCCTCCTCCCCTTCTACCAGTTATCTCTGTACTGATCCCTCCTCCCCTTCTACCAGTTATCTCTGTCCTGATCCCTCATCCCCTTCTACCAGTTATATCTGTCCTGATCCCTCCTCCCCTTCTACCAGTTATCTCTGTCCTGACCCCACCTCCCCTTCTACCAGTTATCTCTGTCCTGATCCCACCTCCCCTTCTACCAGTTATCTCTGTCCTGATCCCACCTCCCCTTCTACCAGTTATCTCTGTCCTGATCCCTCCTCCCCTTCTACTAGTTATCTCTGTCCTGATCCCACCTCCCCTTCTACCAGTTATCTCTGTCCTGATCCCTCCTCCCCTTCTACCAGTTATCTCTGTCCTGATCCCTCCTCCCCTTCTACCAGTTATCTCTGTCCTGATCCCACCTCCCCTTCTACCAGTTATCTCTGTCCTGATCCCTCCTCCCCTTCTACCAGTTATCTCTGTCCTGATCCCTCCTCCCCTTCTACCAGTTATCTCTGTCCTGATCCCACCTCCCCTTCTACCAGTTATCTCTGTCCTGATCCCACCTCCCCTTCTACTAGTTATCTCTGTCCTGATCCCACCTCCCCTTCTACCAGTTATCTCTGTCCTGATCCCTCCTCCCCTTCTACCAGTTATCTCTGTCCTGATCCCTCCTCCCCTTCTTCCTTCTACCAGTTATCTCTGTCCTGATCCCACCTCCCCTTCTACCAGTTATCTCTGTCCTGATCCTCCTCCCTTCTACCAGTTATCTCTGTCCTGATCCCTCCTCCCCTTCTACCAGTTATCTCTGTCCTTATCCCTCCTCCCCTTCTACCAGTTATCTCTGTCCTGATCCCTCCTACCCTTCTACCAGTTATCTCTGTCCTGATCCCTCCTCCCCTTCTACCAGTTATCTCTGTCCTGATCCCTCCTCCCCTTCTACCAGTTATCTCTGTCCTGATCCCTCCTCCCTTCTACCAGTTATCTCTGTCCTGATCCCTCCTCCCCTTCTACCAGTTATCTCTGTCCTGATCCCTCCTCCCCTTCTACCAGTTATCTCTGTCCTGATCCCTCCTCCCCTTCTACCAGTTATCTCTGTCCTGATCCCTCCTCCCCTTCTACCAGTTATCTCTGTCCTGATCCCTCCTCCCCTTCTACCAGTTATCTCTGTCCTGATCCACCTCCCCTTCTACCAGTTATCTCTGTCCTGATCCCACCTCCCCTTCTACCAGTTATCTCTGTCCTGATCCCACCTCCCCTTCTACCAGTTATCTCTGTCCTGATCCCACCTCCCCTTCTACCAGTTATCTCTGTCCTGATCCCTCCTCCCCTTCTACCAGTTATCTCTGTCCTGATCCCACCTCCCCTTCTACCAGTTATCTCTGTCCTGATCCCACCTCCCCTTCTACCAGTTATTTCTGTCCTGATCCCTCCTCCCCTTCTACCAGTTATCTCTGTCCTGATCCCTCCTCCCCTTCTACCAGTTATCTCTGTCCTGATCCCACCTCCCCTTCTACCAGTTATCTCTGTCCTGATCCCTCCTCCCCTTCTACCAGTTATCTCTGTCCTGATCCCACCTCCCCTTCTACCAGTTACCTCTGTCCTGACCCCACCTCCCCTTCTACCAGTTATCTCTGTCCTGATCCTACCTCCCCTTCTACCAGTTAGTTCTGTCCTGATCCCACCCCCCCTTCTACCAGTTATCTCTGTCCTGATCTCACCTCCCCTTCTACCAGTTATCTCTGTCCTGATCCCACCTCCCCTTCTACCAGTTATCTCTGTCCTGATCCCACCCCCCCCTTCTACCAGTTATCTCTGTCCTGATCTCACCTCCCCTTCTACCAGTTATCTCTGTCCTGATCCCTCCTCCCCTTCTACCAGTTATCTCTGTCCTGATCCCTCCTCCCCTTCTACCAGTTATCTCTGTCCTGATCCCTCCTCCCCTTCTACCAGTTATCTCTGTCCTGATCCCTCCTCCCCTTCTACCAGTTATCTCTGTCCTGATCCCTCCTCCCCTTCTACCAGTTATCTCTGTCCTGATCCCTCCTCCCCTTCTACCAGTTATCTCTGTCCTGATCCCTCCTCCCCTTCTACCAGTTATCTCTGTCCTGATCCCACCTCCCCTTCTACCAGTTATCTCTGTCCTGATCCCTCCTCCCCTTCTACCAGTTATCTCTGTCCTGATCCCTCCTCCCCTTCTACCAGTTATCTCTGTCCTGATCCCACCTCCCCTTCTACCAGTTATCTCTGTCCTGATCCCACCTCCCCTTCTACCAGTTATCTCTGTCCTGATCCCTCCTCCCCTTCTACCAGTTATCTCTGTCCTGATCCCACCTCCCCTTCTACCAGTTATCTCTGTCCTGATCCCTCCTCCCCTTCTACCAGTTATCTCTGTCCTGATCTCACCTCCCCTTCTACCAGTTATCTCTGTCCTGATCCCACCTCCCCTTCTACCAGTTATCTCTGTCCTGATCCCACCTCTCCTTCTACCAGTTATCTCTGTCCTGATCCCTCCTCCCCTTCTACCAGTTATCTCTGTCCTGATCCCACCTCCCCTTCTACCAGTTATCTCTGTCCTGATCCCACCTCCCCTTCTACCAGTTATCTCTGTCCTTATCCCACCTCCCCTTCTACCAGTTATCTCTGTCCTGATCCCTCCTCCCCTTCTACCAGTTATCTCTGTCCTGATCCCACCTCCCCTTCTACCAGTTATCTCTGTCCTGATCCCACCCCCCCTTCTACCAGTTATCTCTGTCCTGATCTCACCTCCCCTTCTACCAGTTATCTCTGTCCTGATCCCACCCCCCCTTCTACCAGTTATCTCTGTCCTGATCCCACCTCCCCTTCTACCAGTTATCTCTGTCCTGACCCCACCTCCCCTTCTACCAGTTATCTCTGTCCTGATCCCACCTCCCCTTCTACCAGTTATCTCTGTCCTGATCCCACCTCCCCTTCTACCAGTTATCTCTGTCCTGATCCCTCCTCCCCTTCTACCAGTTATCTCTGTCCTGATCCCACCTCCCCTTCTACCAGTTATCTCTGTCCTGATCCCTCATCCCCTTCTACCAGTTATCTCTGTCCTGATCCCTCCTCCCCTTCTACCAGTTATCTCTGTCCTGATCCCACCTCCCCTTCTACCAGTTATCTCTGTCCTGATCCCTCCTCCCCTTCTACCAGTTATCTCTGTCCTGATCCCACCTCCCTTTCTACCATTTGTCTCTGTCCTGATCCCTCCTCCCCTTCTACCAGTTATCTCTGTCCTGATCCCACCTCCCCTTCTACAGTTATCTCTGTCCTGATCCCTCCTCCCCTTCTACCAGTTATCTCTGTACTGATCCCTCCTCCCCTTCTACCAGTTATCTCTGTCCTGATCCCACCTCCCCTTCTACCAGTTATCTCTGTCCTGATCCCACCTCCCCTTCTACCAGTTATCTCTGTCCTGACCCACCTCCCCTTCTACCAGTTATCTCTGTCCTGATCCCTCCTCCCCTTCTACCAGTTATCTCTGTCCTGATCCCACCTCCCCTTCTACCAGTTATCTCTGTCCTGATCCCACCTCCCCTTCTACCAGTTATCTCTGTCCTGATCCCACCTCCCTTCTACCAGTTATCTCTGTCCTGATCCCTCCTCCCCTTCTACCAGTTATCTCTGTCCTGATCCCACCTCCCCTTCTACCAGTTATCTCTGTCCTGATCCCACCTCCCCTTCTACCAGTTATCTCTGTCCTGATCCCTCCTCCCCTTCTACCAGTTATCTCTGTCCTGATCCCACCTCCCCTTCTACCAGTTATATCTGTCCTGATCCCACCTCACCTTCTACCAGTTATCTCTGTCCTGATCCCTCCTCCCCTTCTACTAGTTATCTCTGTCCTGATCCCTCCTCCCCTTCTACCAGTTATCTCTGTCCTGATCCCACCTCCCCTTCTACCAGTTATCTCTGTCCTGATCCCACCTCCCCTTCTACCAGTTATCTCTGTCCTGATCCCTCCTCCCCTTCTACCAGTTATCTCTGTCCTGATCCCACCTCCCCTTCTACCAGTTATCTCTGTCCTGATCCCACCTCCCCTTCTACCAGTTATCTCTGTCCTGATCCCACCTCCCCTTCTACCAGTTATCTCTGTCCTGATCCCTCCTCCCTTCTACCAGTTATCTCTGTCCTGATCCCACCTCCCCTTCTACCAGTTATCTCTGTCCTGATCCCTCCTCCCCTTCTACCAGTTATCTCTGTCCTGATCCCACCTCCCCTTCTACCAGTTATCTCTGTCCTGATCCCACCTCCCCTTCTACCAGTTATCTCTGTCCTGATCCCACCTCCCCTTCTACCAGTTATCTCTTTCCTGATCCCTCCTCCCCTTCTACCAGTTATCTCTTTCCTGATCCCTCCTCCCCTTCTACCAGTTATCTCTGTCCTGATCCCATCTCCCCTTCTACCAGTTATCTCTGTCCTGATCCCACCTCCCCTTCTACCAGTTGTCTCTGTCCTGATCCCTCCTCCCCTTCTACCAGTTATCTCTGTCCTGATCCCACCTCCCCTTCTACCAGTTATCTCTGTCCTGATCCCACCTCCCCTTCTACCAGTTATCTCTTCCTGATCCCTCCTCCCTTCTACCAGTTATCTCTGTCCTGATCCCTCCTCCCCTTCTACCAGTTATCTCTGTCCTGATCCCTCCTCCCCTTCTACCAGTTATCTCTGTCCTGATCCCTCCTCCCCTTCTACCAGTTATCTCTGTCCTGATCCCTCCTCCCCTTCTACCAGTTATCTCTGTCCTGATCCCACCTCCCCTTCTACCAGTTATCTCTGTCCTGATCCCTCCTCCCCTTCTACCAGTTATCTCTGTCCTGATCCCACCTCCCCTTCTACCAGTTATCTCTGTCCTGATCCCTCCTCCCCTTCTACCAGTTATCTCTGTCCTGATCCCTCCTCCCCTTCTACCAGTTATCTCTGTCCTGATCCCTCCTCCCCTTCTACCAGTTATCTCTGTCCTGATCCCACCTCCCCTTCTACCAGTTATCTCTGTACTGATCCCACCTCCCCTTCTACCAGTTATCTCTGTCCTGATCCCACCTCCCCTTCTACCAGTTATCTCTGTCCTGATCCCACCTCCCCTTCTACAGTTATCTCTGTCCTGATCCACCTCTCCTTCTACCAGTTATCTCTGTCCTGATCCCTCCTCCCCTTCTACCAGTTATCTCTGTCCTGATCCCACCTCCCCTTCTACCAGTTATCTCTGTCCTGATCCCACCTCCCCTTCTACCAGTTATCTCTGTCCTTATCCCACCTCCCCTTCTACCAGTTATCTCTGTCCTGATCCCTCCTCCCCTTCTACCAGTTATCTCTGTCCTGATCCCACCTCCCCTTCTACTAGTTATCTCTGTCCTGATCCCACCTCCCCTTCTACCAGTTATCTCTGTCCTGACCCACCTCCCCTTCTACCAGTTATCTCTTTCCTGATCCCTCCTCCCCTTCTACCAGTTATCTCTGTCCTGATCCCTCCTCCCCTTCTACCAGTTATCTCTGTCCTGATCCCTCCTCCCCTTCTACCAGTTATCTCTGTCCTGATCCCTCCTCCCCTTCTACTAGTTATCTCTGTCCTGATCCCACCTCCCCTTCTACCAGTTATCTCTGTCCTGATCCCACCTCCCCTTCTACCAGTTATCTCTGTCCTGATCCCACCTCTCCTTCTACCAGTTATCTCTGTCCTGATCCCTCCTCCCCTTCTACCAGTTATCTCTGTCCTGATCCACCTCCCCTTCTACCAGTTATCTCTGTCCTGATCCCACCTCCTCTTCTACCAGTTATCTCTGTCCTTATCCCACCTCCCCTTCTACCAGTTATCTCTGTCCTGATCCCTCCTCCCCTTCTACCAGTTATCTCTGTACTGATCCCTCCTCCCCTTCTACCAGTTATCTCTGTCCTGATCCCACCTCCCCTTCTACCAGTTATCTCTGTCCTGATCCCTCCTCCCCTTCTACTAGTTATCTCTGTCCTGATCCCACCTCCCCTTCTACCAGTTATCTCTGTCCTGATCCACCTCCCCTTCTACCAGTTATCTCTGTCCTGATCCCTCCTCCCCTTCTACCAGTTATCTCTGTCCTGATCCCTCCTCCCCTTCTACCAGTTATCTCTGTCCTGATCCCTCCTCCCTTCTACCAGTTATCTCTGTCCTGATCCCACCTCCCCTTCTACTAGTTATCTCTGTCCTGATCCCACCTCCCCTTCTACCAGTTATCTCTGTCCTGATCCCTCCTCCCCTTCAACCAGTTATCTCTGTCCTGATCCCTCCTCCCCTTCTACCAGTTATCTCTGTCCTGATCCCTCCTCCCCTTCTACCAGTTATCTCTGTCCTGATCCCTCCTCCCCTTCTACCAGTTATATCTGTCCTGATCCCTCCTCCCCTTCTACCAGTTATCTCTTTCCTGATCCCTCCTCCCCTTCTACCAGTTATCTCTTTCCTGATCCCTCCTCCCCTTCTACCAGTTATCTCTTTCCTGATCCCTCCTCCCCTTCTACCAGTTATCTCTGTCCTGATCCACCCCCCCCCTTCTACCAGTTATCTCTGTCCTGATCCCACCTCCCCTTCTACCAGTTATCTCTGTCCTGATCCCTCCTCCCCTTCTACCAGTTATCTCTGTCCTGACCCCACCTCCCCTTCTACCAGTTATCTCTGTCCTGATCCCTCCTCCCCTTCTACCAGTTATCTCTGTCCTGATCCCACCTCCCCTTCTACCAGTTATCTCTGTCCTGACCCCACCTCCCCTTCTACCAGTTATCTCTGTCCTGATCCCACCTCCCCTTCTACCAGTGATCTCTGTCCTAATCCCACCTCCCCTTCTACCAGTTATCTCTGTCCTGATCCCTCCTCCCCTTCTACCAGTTATCTCTGTCCTGATCCCACCTCCCCTTCTACCAGTTATCTCTGTCCTGATCCCACCTCCCCTTCTACCAGTTATCTCTGTCCTGATCCCACCTCCCCTTCTACCAGTTATCTCTGTCCTGATCCCACCTCCCCTTCTACCAGTTATCTCTGTCCTGATCCCTCCTCCCCTTCTACCAGTTATCTCTGTCCTGATCCCTCCTCCCCTTCTACCAGTTATCTCTGTCCTGATCCCTCCTCCCCTTCTACCAGTTATCTCTGTCCTGATCCCACCTCCCCTTCTACCAGTTATCTCTGTCCTGATCCCACCTCCCCTTCTACCAGTTATCTCTGTCCTGATCCCACCTCCCCTTCTACCAGTTATCTCTGTCCTGATCCCTCCTCCCCTTCTACCAGTTATCTCTGTCCTGATCCCTCCTCCCCTTCTACTAGTTATCTCTGTCCTGATCCCTCCTCCCCTTCTACCAGTTATCTCTGTCCTGATCCCTCCTCCCCTTCTACCAGTTATCTCTGTCCTGATCCCTCCTCCCCTTCTACCAGTTATCTCTGTCCTGATCCCTCCTCCCCTTCTACCAGTTATCTCTGTCCTGATACCTCCTCCCCTTCTACCAGTTATCTCTGTCCTGATCCCACCTCCCCTTCTACCAGTTATCTCTGTCCTGATCCCACCTCCACTTCTACCAGTTATCTCTGTCCTGATCTCACCTCCCCTTCTACCAGTTATCTCTGTCCTGATCCCACCTCCCCTTCTACCAGTTATCTCTGTCCTGATCCCACCTCCACTTCTACCAGTTATCTCTGTCCTGATCCCACCTCCCCTTCTACCAGTTATCTCTGTCCTGATCCCACCTCCCCTTCTACCAGTTATCTCTGTCCTGACCCCACCTCCCCTTCTACCAGTTATCTCTGTCCTGATCCCTCCTCCCCTTCTACCAGTTATATCTGTCCTGATCCCACCCCCCCTTCTACCAGTTATCTCTGTCCTGATCCCTCCTCCTCTTCTACCAGTTATCTCTGTACTGATCCCTCCTCCCCTTCCTCCAGTTATATCTGTCCTGATCCCACCCCCCCTTCTACCAGTTATCTCTGTCCTGATCCCTCCTCCCCTTCTACCAGTTATCTCTGTCCTGATCCCACCTCCCCTTCTACCAGTTATCTCTGTCCTGATCCCTCCTCCCCTTCTACCAGTTATCTCTGTACTGATCCCTCCTCCCCTTCCTCCAGTTATATCTGTCCTGATCCCACCCCCCCTTCTACCAGTTATCTCTGTCCTGATCCCACCTCCCCTTCTACCAGTTATCTCTGTCCTGATCCCTCCTCCCCTTCTACCAGTTATCTCTGTCCTGATCCCACCTCCCCTTCTACCAGTTATATCTGTCCTGATCCCACCTCCTCCCCTTCTACTAGTTATCTCTGTCCTGATCCCACCTCCCCTTCTACCAGTTATCTCTGTCCTGATCCCTCCTCCCCTTCTACCAGTTATCTCTGTCCTGATCACTCCTCCCCTTCTACCAGTTATCTCTGTCCTGATCACTCCTCCCCTTCTACCAGTTATCTCTGTCCTGATCCTACCCCCCCTTCTACCAGTTATCTCTGTCCTGATCCCACCTCCCCTTCTACCAGTTATCTCTGTCCTGATCCCACCTCCCCTTCTACCAGTTATCTCTGTCCTGATCCCACCTCCCCTTCTACCAGTTATCTCTGTCCTGATCCCTCCTCCCCTTCTACCAGTTATCTCTGTCCTGATCCCACCTCCCCTTCTACCAGTTATCTCTGTCCTGATCCCACCTCCCCTTCTACTAGTTATCTCTGTCCTGATCCCTCCTCCCCTTCTACCAGTTATCTCTGTCCTGATCCCACCTCCCCTTCTACCAGTTATCTCTGTCCTGATCCCTCCTCCCCTTCTACCAGTTATCTCTGTCCTGATCCCTCCTCCCCTTCTACCAGTTATCTCTGTACTGATCCCTCCTCCCCTTCTACCAGTTATCTCTGTCCTGATCCCACCTCCCCTTCTACCAGTTATCTCTGTCCTGATCCCTCCTCCCCTTCTACCAGTTATCTCTGTCCTGATCCCTCCTCCCCTTCTACTAGTTATCTCTGTCCTGATCACACCTCCCCTTCTACCAGTTATCTCTGTCCTGACCCCACCTCCCCTTCTACCAGTTATCTCTGTCCTGATCCTACCCCCCCTTCTACCAGTTATCTCTGTCCTGATCCCACCTCCCCTTCTACCAGTTATCTCTGTCCTGATCCCACCTCCCCTTCTACCAGTTATCTCTGTCCTGATCCCACCTCCCCTTCTACCAGTTATCTCTGTCCTGATCCCTCCTCCCCTTCTACCAGTTATCTCTGTCCTTATCCCACCTCCCCTTCTACCAGTTATCTCTGTCCTGATCCCTCCTCCCCTTCTACCAGTTATCTCTGTCCTGATCCCTCCTCCACTTCTACCAGTTATCTCTGTCCTGATCCCACCTCCCCTTCTACCAGTTATCTCTGTCCTGATCCTACCTCCCCTTCTACCAGTTATCTCTGTCCTGATCCCACCTCCCCTTCTACCAGTTATCTCTGTCCTGATCCCACCTCCCCTTCTACCAGTTATCTCTGTCCTGATCCCACCTCCCCTTCTACCAGTTATCTCTGTCCTGATCCCACCTCCCCTTCTACCAGTTATCTCTGTCCTGATCCCACCTCCCCTTCTACCAGTTATCTCTGTCCTGACCCCACCTCCCCTTCTACCAGTTATCTCTGTCCTGATCCTACCTCCCCTTCTACCAGTTATCTCTGTCCTGATCCCACCTCCCCTTCTACCAGTTATCTCTGTCCTGATCCCACCTCCCCTTCTACCAGTTATCTCTGTCCTGATCCCACCTCCCCTTCTACCAGTTATCTCTGTCCTGATCCCACCTCCCCTTCTACCAGTTATCTCTTTCCTGATCCCTCCTCCCCTTCTACCAGTTATCTCTTTCCTGATCCCTCCTCCCCTTCTACCAGTTATCTCTGTCCTGATCCCTCCTCCCCTTCTACCAGTTATCTCTGTCCTGATCCCACCTCCCCTTCTACCAGTTATCTCTGTCCTGATCCTACCTCCCCTTCTACCAGTTGTCTCTGTCCTGATCCCTCCTCCCCTTCTACCAGTTATCTCTGTCCTGATCCCACCTCCCCTTCTACCAGTTATCTCTGTCCTGATCCCTCCTCCCCTTCTACCAGTTATCTCTGTCCTGATCCCTCCTCCCCTTCTACCAGTTATCTCTGTCCTGATCCCACCTCCCCTTCTACCAGTTATCTCTGTCCTGATCCCTCCTCCCCTTCTACCAGTTATCTCTGTCCTGATCCTACTTCCCCTTCTACCAGTTAGTTCTGTCCTGATCCCTCCTCCCCTTCTACCAGTTATCTCTGTCCTGATCCCTCCTCCCCTTCTACCAGTTAGTTCTGTCCTTATCCCACCTCCCCTTCTACCAGTTATCTCTGTCCTGATCCCACCTCCCCTTCTACCAGTTATCTCTGTCCTGATCCCTCCTCCCCTTCTTCCATTTATCTCTGTCCTGATCCCTCCTCCCCTTCTACCAGTTATCTCTGTACTGATCCCACCTCCCCTTCTACCAGTTATCTCTGTCCTGATCCCACCTCCCCTTCTACCAGTTATCTCTGTCCTGATCCCTCCTCCCCTTCTTCCAGTTATCTCTGTCCTGACCCCACCTCCCCTTCTACCAGTTATCTCTGTCCTGATCCCTCCTCCCCTTCTACCAGTTATCTCTGTCCTGATCCCACCTCCCCTTCTACCAGTTATCTCTGTCCTGATCCCACCTCCCCTTCTACCAGTTATCTCTGTCCTGATCCCACCTCCCCTTCTACCAGTTATCTCTGTCCTGATCCCCACCTCCCCTTCTACCAGTTATCTCTGTACTGATCCCACCTCCCCTTCTACCAGTTATCTCTGTCCTGAACCCACCTCCCCTTCTACCAGTCATCTCTGTCCTGATCCCACCTCCCCTTCTACCAGTCATCTCTGTCCTGATCCCTCCTCCCCTTCTTCCAGTTATCTCTGTACTGACCCCACCTCCCCTTCTACCAGTTATCTCTGTCCTGATCCCTCCTCCCCTTCTACCAGTTATCTCTGTCCTGATCCCACCTCCCCTTCTACCAGTTATCTCTGTCCTGATCCCACCTCCCCTTCTACCAGTTATCTCTGTCCTGATCCCACCTCCCCTTCTACCAGTTATCTCTGTCCTGATCCCACCTCCCCTTCTACCAGTTATCTCTGTCCTGATCCCACCTCCCCTTCTACCAGTTATCTCTGTCCTGATCCCACCTCCCCTTCTACCAGTTATCTCTGTCCTGATCCCTCCTCCCCTTCTACCAGTTATCTCTGTCCTGATCCCTCCTCCCCTTCTACCAGTTATCTCTGTCCTGATCCCACCTCCCCTTCTACCAGTTATCTCTGTCCTGATCCCACCTCCCCTTCTACCAGTTATCTCTGTCCTGATCCCACCTCCCCTTCTACCAGTTATCTCTGTCCTGATCCCTCCTCCCCTTCTACCAGTTATCTCTGTCCTGATCCCTCCTCCCCTTCTACCAGTTATCTCTTTCCTGATCCCACCTCCCCTTCTACCAGTTATCTCTTTCCTGATCCCACCTCCCCTTCTACCAGTTATCTCTGTCCTGATCCCACCTCCCCTTCTACCAGTTATCTCTGTCCTGATCCCACCTCCCCTTCTACCAGTTATCTCTGTCCTGATCCCCACCTCCCCTTCTACCAGTTATCTCTGTACTGATCCCACCTCCCCTTCTACCAGTTATCTCTGTCCTGAACCCACCTCCCCTTCTACCAGTTATCTCTGTCCTGATCCCACCTCCCCTTCTACCAGTCATCTCTGTCCTGATCCCTCCTCCCCTTCTTCCAGTTATCTCTGTCCTGACCCCACCTCCCCTTCTACCAGTTATCTCTGTCCTGATCCCTCCTCCCCTTCTACCAGTTATCTCTGTCCTGATCCCACCTCCCCTTCTACCAGTTATCTCTGTCCTGATCCCACCTCCCCTTCTACCAGTTATCTCTGTCCTGATCCCTCCTCCCCTTCTACCAGTTATCTCTGTCCTGATCCCTCCTCCCCTTCTACCAGTTATCTCTGTCCTGATCCCACCTCCCCTTCTACCAGTTATCTCTGTCCTGATCCCACCTCCCCTTCTACCAGTTATCTCTGTCCTGATCCCTCCTCCCCTTCTACCAGTTATCTCTGTCCTGATCCCTCCTCCCCTTCTACCAGTTATCTCTGTCCTGATCCCACCTCCCCTTCTACCAGTTATCTCTGTCCTGATCCCACCTCCCCTTCTACCAGTTATCTCTGTCCTGATCCCACCTCCCCTTCTACCAGTTATCTCTGTCCTGATCCCTCCTCCCCTTCTACCAGTTATCTCTGTCCTGATCCCTCCTCCCCTTCTACCAGTTATCTCTTTCCTGATCCCACCTCCCCTTCTACCAGTTATCTCTTTCCTGATCCCACCTCCCCTTCTACCAGTTATCTCTGTCCTGATCCCACCTCCCCTTCTACCAGTTATCTCTGTCCTGATCCCACCTCCCCTTCTACCAGTTATCTCTGTCCTGATCCCCACCTCCCCTTCTACCAGTTATCTCTGTACTGATCCCACCTCCCCTTCTACCAGTTATCTCTGTCCTGAACCCACCTCCCCTTCTACCAGTTATCTCTGTCCTGATCCCACCTCCCCTTCTACCAGTCATCTCTGTCCTGATCCCTCCTCCCCTTCTTCCAGTTATCTCTGTCCTGACCCCACCTCCCCTTCTACCAGTTATCTCTGTCCTGATCCCTCCTCCCCTTCTACCAGTTATCTCTGTCCTGATCCCACCTCCCCTTCTACCAGTTATCTCTGTCCTGATCCCACCTCCCCTTCTACCAGTTATCTCTGTCCTGATCCCTCCTCCCCTTCTACCAGTTATCTCTGTCCTGATCCCTCCTCCCCTTCTACCAGTTATCTCTGTCCTGATCCCACCTCCCCTTCTACCAGTTATCTCTGTCCTGATCCCTCCTCCCCTTCTACCAGTTATCTCTGTCCTGATCCCTCCTCCCCTTCTACCAGTTATCTCTGTCCTGATCCCTCCTCCCCTTCTACCAGTTATCTATGTCCTGATCCCACCTCCCCTTCTACCAGTTATCTCTGTCCTGATCCCTCCTCCCCTTCTACCAGTTATCTCTGTCCTGATCCCACCTCCCCTTCTACCAGTTATCTCTGTCCTGACCCCACCTCCCCTTCTACTAGTTATCTCTGTCCTGATCCCACCTCCCCTTCTACCAGTTATCTCTGTCCTGATCCCTCCTCCCCTTCTACCAGTTATCTCTGTCCTGATCCCTCCTCCCCTTCTACCAGTTATCTCTGTCCTGATCCCACCTCCCCTTCTGCCAGTTATCTCTGTCCTGATCCCTCCTCCCCTTCTACCAGTTATCTCTGTCCTGATCCCTCCTCCCCTTCTACCAGTTATCTCTGTCCTTATCCCTCCTCCCCTTCTACCAGTTATCTCTGTCCTGATCCCTCCTACCCTTCTACCAGTTATCTCTGTCCTGATCCCTCCTCCCCTTCTACCAGTTATCTCTGTCCTGATCCCTCCTCCCCTTCTACCAGTTATCTCTGTCCTGATCCCTCCTCCCCTTCTACCAGTTATCTCTGTCCTGATCCCTCCTCCCCTTCTACCAGTTATCTCTGTCCTGATCCCTCCTCCCCTTCTACCAGTTATCTCTGTCCTGATCCCACCTCCCCTTCTACCAGTTATCTCTGTCCTGATCCCTCCTCCCCTTCTACCAGTTATCTCTGTCCTGATCCCTCCTCCCCTTCTACCAGTTATCTCTGTCCTGATCCCTCCTCCCCTTCTACCAGTTATCTCTGTCCTGATCCCACCTCCCCTTCTACCAGTTATCTCTGTCCTGATCCCACCTCCCCTTCTACCAGTTATCTCTGTCCTGATCCCACCTCCCCTTCTACCAGTTATCTCTGTCCTGATCCCACCTCCCCTTCTACCAGTTATCTCTGTCCTGATCCCTCCTCCCCTTCTACCAGTTATCTCTGTCCTGATCCCACCTCCCCTTCTACCAGTTATCTCTGTCCTGATCCCACCTCCCCTTCTACCAGTTATCTCTGTCCTGATCCCTCCTCCCCTTCTACCAGTTATCTCTGTCCTGATCCCTCCTCCCCTTCTACCAGTTATCTCTGTCCTGATCCCACCTCCCCTTCTACCAGTTATCTCTGTCCTGATCCCTCCTCCCCTTCTACCAGTTATCTCTGTCCTGATCCCACCTCCCCTTCTACCAGTTACCTCTGTCCTGACCCCACCTCCCCTTCTACCAGTTATCTCTGTCCTGATCCTACCTCCCCTTCTACCAGTTAGTTCTGTCCTGATCCCACCCCCCCCTTCTACCAGTTATCTCTGTCCTGATCTCACCTCCCCTTCTACCAGTTATCTCTGTCCTGATCCCACCTCCCCTTCTACCAGTTATCTCTGTCCTGATCCCACCCCCCCCTTCTACCAGTTATCTCTGTCCTGATCTCACCTCCCCTTCTACCAGTTATCTCTGTCCTGATCCCTCCTCCCCTTCTACCAGTTATCTCTGTCCTGATCCCTCCTCCCCTTCTACCAGTTATCTCTGTCCTGATCCCTCCTCCCCTTCTACCAGTTATCTCTGTCCTGATCCCTCCTCCCCTTCTACCAGTTATCTCTGTCCTGATCCCACCTCCCCTTCTACCAGTTATCTCTGTCCTGATCCCTCCTCCCCTTCTACCAGTTATCTCTGTCCTGATCCCTCCTCCCCTTCTACCAGTTATCTCTGTCCTGATCCCACCTCCCCTTCTACCAGTTATCTCTGTCCTGATCCCTCCTCCCCTTCTACCAGTTATCTCTGTCCTGATCCCACCTCCCCTTCTACCAGTTATCTCTGTCCTGATCCCTCCTCCCCTTCTACCAGTTATCTCTGTCCTGATCCCACCTCCCCTTCTACCAGTTATCTCTGTCCTGATCCCTCCTCCCCTTCTACCAGTTATCTCTGTCCTGATCCCACCTCCCCTTCTACCAGTTATCTCTGTCCTGATCCCTCCTCCCCTTCTACCAGTTATCTCTGTCCTGATCTCACCTCCCCTTCTACCAGTTATCTCTGTCCTGATCCCACCTCCCCTTCTACCAGTTATCTCTGTCCTGATCCCACCTCTCCTTCTACCAGTTATCTCTGTCCTGATCCCTCCTCCCCTTCTACCAGTTATCTCTGTCCTGATCCCACCTCCCCTTCTACCAGTTATCTCTGTCCTGATCCCACCTCCCCTTCTACCAGTTATCTCTGTCCTTATCCCACCTCCCCTTCTACCAGTTATCTCTGTCCTGATCCCTCCTCCCCTTCTACCAGTTATCTCTGTCCTGATCCCACCTCCCCTTCTACCAGTTATCTCTGTCCTGATCCCACCCCCCCCTTCTACCAGTTATCTCTGTCCTGATCTCACCTCCCCTTCTACCAGTTATCTCTGTCCTGATCCCACCTCCCCCTTCTACCAGTTATCTCTGTCCTGATCCCACCTCCCCTTCTACCAGTTATCTCTGTCCTGACCCACCTCCCCTTCTACCAGTTATCTCTGTCCTGATCCCACCTCCCCTTCTACCAGTTATCTCTGTCCTGATCCCACCTCCCCTTCTACCAGTTATCTCTGTCCTGATCCCTCCTCCCCTTCTACCAGTTATCTCTGTCCTGATCCCACCTCCCCTTCTACCAGTTATCTCTGTCCTGATCCCTCATCCCCTTCTACCAGTTATCTCTGTCCTGATCCCTCCTCCCCTTCTACCAGTTATCTCTGTCCTGATCCCACCTCCCCTTCTACCAGTTATCTCTGTCCTGATCCCTCCTCCCCTTCTACCAGTTATCTCTGTCCTGATCCCACCTCCCTTTCTACCATTTGTCTCTGTCCTGATCCCTCCTCCCCTTCTACCAGTTATCTCTGTCCTGATCCCACCTCCCCTTCTACCAGTTATCTCTGTCCTGATCCCTCCTCCCCTTCTACCAGTTATCTCTGTACTGATCCCTCCTCCCCTTCTACCAGTTATCTCTGTCCTGATCCCACCTCCCCTTCTACCAGTTATCTCTGTCCTGATCCCACCTCCCCTTCTACCAGTTATCTCTGTCCTGACCCCACCTCCCCTTCTACCAGTTATCTCTGTCCTGATCCCTCCTCCCCTTCTACCAGTTATCTCTGTCCTGATCCCACCTCCCCTTCTACCAGTTATCTCTGTCCTGATCCCACCTCCCCTTCTACCAGTTATCTCTGTCCTGATCCCACCTCCCCTTCTACCAGTTATCTCTGTCCTGATCCCTCCTCCCCTTCTACCAGTTATCTCTGTCCTGATCCCACCTCCCCTTCTACCAGTTATCTCTGTCCTGATCCCACCTCCCCTTCTACCAGTTATCTCTGTCCTGATCCCTCCTCCCCTTCTACCAGTTATCTCTGTCCTGATCCCACCTCCCCTTCTACCAGTTATATCTGTCCTGATCCCACCTCACCTTCTACCAGTTATCTCTGTCCTGATCCCTCCTCCCCTTCTACTAGTTATCTCTGTCCTGATCCCTCCTCCCCTTCTACCAGTTATCTCTGTCCTGATCCCACCTCCCCTTCTACCAGTTATCTCTGTCCTGATCCCACCTCCCCTTCTACCAGTTATCTCTGTCCTGATCCCTCCTCCCCTTCTACCAGTTATCTCTGTCCTGATCCCACCTCCCCTTCTACCAGTTATCTCTGTCCTGATCCCACCTCCCCTTCTACCAGTTATCTCTGTCCTGATCCCACCTCCCCTTCTACCAGTTATCTCTGTCCTGATCCCTCCTCCCCTTCTACCAGTTATCTCTGTCCTGATCCCACCTCCCCTTCTACCAGTTATCTCTGTCCTGATCCCTCCTCCCCTTCTACCAGTTATCTCTGTCCTGATCCCACCTCCCCTTCTACCAGTTATCTCTGTCCTGATCCCACCTCCCCTTCTACCAGTTATCTCTGTCCTGATCCCACCTCCCCTTCTACCAGTTATCTCTTTCCTGATCCCTCCTCCCCTTCTACCAGTTATCTCTTTCCTGATCCCTCCTCCCCTTCTACCAGTTATCTCTGTCCTGATCCCATCTCCCCTTCTACCAGTTATCTCTGTCCTGATCCCACCTCCCCTTCTACCAGTTGTCTCTGTCCTGATCCCTCCTCCCCTTCTACCAGTTATCTCTGTCCTGATCCCACCTCCCCTTCTACCAGTTATCTCTGTCCTGATCCCACCTCCCCTTCTACCAGTTATCTCTTTCCTGATCCCTCCTCCCCTTCTACCAGTTATCTCTGTCCTGATCCCTCCTCCCCTTCTACCAGTTATCTCTGTCCTGATCCCTCCTCCCCTTCTACCAGTTATCTCTGTCCTGATCCCTCCTCCCCTTCTACCAGTTATCTCTGTCCTGATCCCTCCTCCCCTTCTACCAGTTATCTCTGTCCTGATCCCACCTCCCCTTCTACCAGTTATCTCTGTCCTGATCCCTCCTCCCCTTCTACCAGTTATCTCTGTCCTGATCCCACCTCCCCTTCTACCAGTTATCTCTGTCCTGATCCCTCCTCCCCTTCTACCAGTTATCTCTGTCCTGATCCCTCCTCCCCTTCTACCAGTTATCTCTGTCCTGATCCCTCCTCCCCTTCTACCAGTTATCTCTGTCCTGATCCCACCTCCCCTTCTACCAGTTATCTCTGTACTGATCCCACCTCCCCTTCTACCAGTTATCTCTGTCCTGATCCCACCTCCCCTTCTACCAGTTATCTCTGTCCTGATCCCACCTCCCCTTCTACCAGTTATCTCTGTCCTGATCCCACCTCTCCTTCTACCAGTTATCTCTGTCCTGATCCCTCCTCCCCTTCTACCAGTTATCTCTGTCCTGATCCCACCTCCCCTTCTACCAGTTATCTCTGTCCTGATCCCACCTCCCCTTCTACCAGTTATCTCTGTCCTTATCCCACCTCCCCTTCTACCAGTTATCTCTGTCCTGATCCCTCCTCCCCTTCTACCAGTTATCTCTGTCCTGATCCCACCTCCCCTTCTACTAGTTATCTCTGTCCTGATCCCACCTCCCCTTCTACCAGTTATCTCTGTCCTGACCCCACCTCCCCTTCTACCAGTTATCTCTTTCCTGATCCCTCCTCCCCTTCTACCAGTTATCTCTGTCCTGATCCCTCCTCCCCTTCTACCAGTTATCTCTGTCCTGATCCCTCCTCCCCTTCTACCAGTTATCTCTGTCCTGATCCCTCCTCCCCTTCTACTAGTTATCTCTGTCCTGATCCCACCTCCCCTTCTACCAGTTATCTCTGTCCTGATCCCACCTCCCCTTCTACCAGTTATCTCTGTCCTGATCCCACCTCTCCTTCTACCAGTTATCTCTGTCCTGATCCCTCCTCCCCTTCTACCAGTTATCTCTGTCCTGATCCCACCTCCCCTTCTACCAGTTATCTCTGTCCTGATCCCACCTCCTCTTCTACCAGTTATCTCTGTCCTTATCCCACCTCCCCTTCTACCAGTTATCTCTGTCCTGATCCCTCCTCCCCTTCTACCAGTTATCTCTGTACTGATCCCTCCTCCCCTTCTACCAGTTATCTCTGTCCTGATCCCACCTCCCCTTCTACCAGTTATCTCTGTCCTGATCCCTCCTCCCCTTCTACTAGTTATCTCTGTCCTGATCCCACCTCCCCTTCTACCAGTTATCTCTGTCCTGATCCCACCTCCCCTTCTACCAGTTATCTCTGTCCTGATCCCTCCTCCCCTTCTACCAGTTATCTCTGTCCTGATCCCTCCTCCCCTTCTACCAGTTATCTCTGTCCTGATCCCTCCTCCCCTTCTACCAGTTATCTCTGTCCTGATCCCACCTCCCCTTCTACTAGTTATCTCTGTCCTGATCCCACCTCCCCTTCTACCAGTTATCTCTGTCCTGATCCCTCCTCCCCTTCAACCAGTTATCTCTGTCCTGATCCCTCCTCCCCTTCTACCAGTTATCTCTGTCCTGATCCCTCCTCCCCTTCTACCAGTTATCTCTGTCCTGATCCCTCCTCCCCTTCTACCAGTTATATCTGTCCTGATCCCTCCTCCCCTTCTACCAGTTATCTCTTTCCTGATCCCTCCTCCCCTTCTACCAGTTATCTCTTTCCTGATCCCTCCTCCCCTTCTACCAGTTATCTCTTTCCTGATCCCTCCTCCCCTTCTACCAGTTATCTCTGTCCTGATCCCACCCCCCCCCTTCTACCAGTTATCTCTGTCCTGATCCCACCTCCCCTTCTACCAGTTATCTCTGTCCTGATCCCTCCTCCCCTTCTACCAGTTATCTCTGTCCTGACCCCACCTCCCCTTCTACCAGTTATCTCTGTCCTGATCCCTCCTCCCCTTCTACCAGTTATCTCTGTCCTGATCCCACCTCCCCTTCTACCAGTTATCTCTGTCCTGACCCCACCTCCCCTTCTACCAGTTATCTCTGTCCTGATCCCACCTCCCCTTCTACCAGTGATCTCTGTCCTAATCCCACCTCCCCTTCTACCAGTTATCTCTGTCCTGATCCCTCCTCCCCTTCTACCAGTTATCTCTGTCCTGATCCCACCTCCCCTTCTACCAGTTATCTCTGTCCTGATCCCACCTCCCCTTCTACCAGTTATCTCTGTCCTGATCCCACCTCCCCTTCTACCAGTTATCTCTGTCCTGATCCCACCTCCCCTTCTACCAGTTATCTCTGTCCTGATCCCTCCTCCCCTTCTACCAGTTATCTCTGTCCTGATCCCTCCTCCCCTTCTACCAGTTATCTCTGTCCTGATCCCTCCTCCCCTTCTACCAGTTATCTCTGTCCTGATCCCACCTCCCCTTCTACCAGTTATCTCTGTCCTGATCCCACCTCCCCTTCTACCAGTTATCTCTGTCCTGATCCCACCTCCCCTTCTACCAGTTATCTCTGTCCTGATCCCTCCTCCCCTTCTACCAGTTATCTCTGTCCTGATCCCTCCTCCCCTTCTACCAGTTATCTCTGTCCTGATCCCTCCTCCCCTTCTATCAGTTATCTCTGTCCTGATCCCACCTCCCCTTCTACCAGTTATCTCTGTCCTGATCCCACCTCCCCTTCTACCAGTTATCTCTGTCCTGACCCCACCTCCCCTTCTACCAGTTATCTCTGTCCTGATCCCTCCTCCCCTTCTACCAGTTATATCTGTCCTGATCCCACCCCCCCTTCTACCAGTTATCTCTGTCCTGATCCCTCCTCCTCTTCTACCAGTTATCTCTGTACTGATCCCTCCTCCCCTTCCTCCAGTTATATCTGTCCTGATCCCACCCCCCCTTCTACCAGTTATCTCTGTCCTGATCCCTCCTCCCCTTCTACCAGTTATCTCTGTCCTGATCCCACCTCCCCTTCTACCAGTTATCTCTGTCCTGATCCCTCCTCCCCTTCTACCAGTTATCTCTGTACTGATCCCTCCTCCCCTTCCTCCAGTTATATCTGTCCTGATCCCACCCCCCCTTCTACCAGTTATCTCTGTCCTGATCCCACCTCCCCTTCTACCAGTTATCTCTGTCCTGATCCCTCCTCCCCTTCTACCAGTTATCTCTGTCCTGATCCCACCTCCCCTTCTACCAGTTATATCTGTCCTGATCCCACCTCCTCCCCTTCTACTAGTTATCTCTGTCCTGATCCCACCTCCCCTTCTACCAGTTATCTCTGTCCTGATCCCTCCTCCCCTTCTACCAGTTATCTCTGTCCTGATCACTCCTCCCCTTCTACCAGTTATCTCTGTCCTGATCACTCCTCCCCTTCTACCAGTTATCTCTGTCCTGATCCTACCCCCCCTTCTACCAGTTATCTCTGTCCTGATCCCACCTCCCCTTCTACCAGTTATCTCTGTCCTGATCCCACCTCCCCTTCTACCAGTTATCTCTGTCCTGATCCCACCTCCCCTTCTACCAGTTATCTCTGTCCTGATCCCTCCTCCCCTTCTACCAGTTATCTCTGTCCTGATCCCACCTCCCCTTCTACCAGTTATCTCTGTCCTGATCCCACCTCCCCTTCTACTAGTTATCTCTGTCCTGATCCCTCCTCCCCTTCTACCAGTTATCTCTGTCCTGATCCCACCTCCCCTTCTACCAGTTATCTCTGTCCTGATCCCTCCTCCCCTTCTACCAGTTATCTCTGTCCTGATCCCTCCTCCCCTTCTACCAGTTATCTCTGTACTGATCCCTCCTCCCCTTCTACCAGTTATCTCTGTCCTGATCCCACCTCCCCTTCTACCAGTTATCTCTGTCCTGATCCCTCCTCCCCTTCTACCAGTTATCTCTGTCCTGATCCCTCCTCCCCTTCTACTAGTTATCTCTGTCCTGATCACACCTCCCCTTCTACCAGTTATCTCTGTCCTGACCCCACCTCCCCTTCTACCAGTTATCTCTGTCCTGATCCTACCCCCCCTTCTACCAGTTATCTCTGTCCTGATCCCACCTCCCCTTCTACCAGTTATCTCTGTCCTGATCCCACCTCCCCTTCTACCAGTTATCTCTGTCCTGATCCCACCTCCCCTTCTACCAGTTATCTCTGTCCTGATCCCTCCTCCCCTTCTACCAGTTATCTCTGTCCTTATCCCACCTCCCCTTCTACCAGTTATCTCTGTCCTGATCCCTCCTCCCCTTCTACCAGTTATCTCTGTCCTGATCCCTCCTCCACTTCTACCAGTTATCTCTGTCCTGATCCCACCTCCCCTTCTACCAGTTATCTCTGTCCTGATCCTACCTCCCCTTCTACCAGTTATCTCTGTCCTGATCCCACCTCCCCTTCTACCAGTTATCTCTGTCCTGATCCCACCTCCCCTTCTACCAGTTATCTCTGTCCTGATCCCACCTCCCCTTCTACCAGTTATCTCTGTCCTGATCCCACCTCCCCTTCTACCAGTTATCTCTGTCCTGATCCCACCTCCCCTTCTACCAGTTATCTCTGTCCTGACCCCACCTCCCCTTCTACCAGTTATCTCTGTCCTGATCCTACCTCCCCTTCTACCAGTTATCTCTGTCCTGATCCCACCTCCCCTTCTACCAGTTATCTCTGTCCTGATCCCACCTCCCCTTCTACCAGTTATCTCTGTCCTGATCCCACCTCCCCTTCTACCAGTTATCTCTGTCCTGATCCCACCTCCCCTTCTACCAGTTATCTCTTTCCTGATCCCTCCTCCCCTTCTACCAGTTATCTCTTTCCTGATCCCTCCTCCCCTTCTACCAGTTATCTCTGTCCTGATCCCTCCTCCCCTTCTACCAGTTATCTCTGTCCTGATCCCACCTCCCCTTCTACCAGTTATCTCTGTCCTGATCCTACCTCCCCTTCTACCAGTTGTCTCTGTCCTGATCCCTCCTCCCCTTCTACCAGTTATCTCTGTCCTGATCCCACCTCCCCTTCTACCAGTTATCTCTGTCCTGATCCCACCTCCCCTTCTACCAGTTATCTCTTTCCTGATCCCTCCTCCCCTTCTACCAGTTATCTCTTTCCTGATCCCTCCTCCCCTTCTACCAGTTATCTCTGTCCTGATCCCTCCTCCCCTTCTACCAGTTATCTCTGTCCTGATCCCTCCTCCCCTTCTACCAGTTATCTCTGTCCTGATCCCTCCTCCCCTTCTACCAGTTATCTCTGTCCTGATCCCTCCTCCCCTTCTACCAGTTATCTCTGTCCTGATCCCACCTCCCCTTCTACCAGTTATCTCTGTCCTGATCCCACCTCCCCTTCTACCAGTTGTCTCTGTCCTGATCCCTCCTCCCCTTCTACCAGTTATCTCTGTCCTGATCCCACCTCCCCTTCTACCAGTTATCTCTGTCCTGATCCCACCTCCCCTTCTACCAGTTATCTCTTTCCTGATCCCTCCTCCCCTTCTACCAGTTATCTCTTTCCTGATCCCTCCTCCCCTTCTACCAGTTATCTCTGTCCTGATCCCTCCTCCCCTTCTACCAGTTATCTCTGTCCTGATCCCTCCTCCCCTTCTACCAGTTATCTCTGTCCTCATCCCTCCTCCCCTTCTACCAGTTATCTCTGTCCTGATCCCTCCTCCCCTTCTACCAGTTATCTCTGTCCTGATCCCACCTCCCCTTCTACCAGTTATCTCTGTCCTGATCCCTCCTCCCCTTCTACCAGTTATCTCTGTCCTGATCCCACCTCCCCTTCTACCAGTTATCTCTGTACTGATCCCACCTCCCCTTCTACCAGTTATCTCTGTCCTGATCCCACCTCCCCTTCTACCAGTTATCTCTGTCCTGATCCCACCTCCCCTTCTACCAGTTATCTCTGTCCTGATCCCACCTCTCCTTCTACCAGTTATCTCTGTCCTGATCCCTCCTCCCCTTCTACCAGTTATCTCTGTCCTGATCCCACCTCCCCTTCTACCAGTTATCTCTGTCCTGATCCCACCTCCCCTTCTACCAGTTATCTCTGTCCTTATCCCACCTCCCCTTCTACCAGTTATCTCTGTCCTGATCCCTCCTCCCCTTCTACCAGTTATCTCTGTCCTGATCCCACCTCCCCTTCTACTAGTTATCTCTGTCCTGATCCCACCTCCCCTTCTACCAGTTATCTCTGTCCTGACCCCACCTCCCCTTCTACCAGTTATCTCTTTCCTGATCCCTCCTCCCCTTCTACCAGTTATCTCTGTCCTGATCCCTCCTCCCCTTCTACCAGTTATCTCTGTCCTGATCCCTCCTCCCCTTCTACCAGTTATCTCTGTCCTGATCCCTCCTCCCCTTCTACTAGTTATCTCTGTCCTGATCCCACCTCCCCTTCTACCAGTTATCTCTGTCCTGATCCCACCTCCCCTTCTACCAGTTATCTCTGTCCTGATCCCACCTCCCCTTCTACTAGTTATCTCTGTCCTGATCCCTCCTCCCCTTCTACTAGTTATCTCTGTCCTGATCCCTCCTCCTCTTCTACCAGTTATCTCTGTCCTGATCCCACCTCCCCTTCTACCAGTTATCTCTGTTCTGATCCCTCCTCCCCTTCTACCAGTTATCTCTGTCCTGATCCCACCTCCCCTTCTACCAGTTATCTCTGTCCTGATCCCACCTCCCCTTCTACCAGTTATCTCTGTCCTGATCCCTCCTCCCCTTCTACCAGTTATCTCTGTCCTGATCCCACCTCCCCTTCTACCAGTTATCTCTGTCCTGATCCCACCTCCCCTTCTACCAGTTATCTCTGTCCTTATCCCACCTCCCCTTCTACCAGTTATCTCTGTCCTGATCCCTCCTCCCCTTCTACCAGTTATCTCTGTACTGATCCCTCCTCCCCTTCTACCAGTTATCTCTGTCCTGATCCCACCTCCCCTTCTACCAGTTATCTCTGTCCTGATCCCTCCTCCCCTTCTACTAGTTATCTCTGTCCTGATCCCACCTCCCCTTCTACCAGTTATCTCTGTCCTGATCCCACCTCCCCTTCTACCAGTTATCTCTGTCCTGATCCCTCCTCCCCTTCTACCAGTTATCTCTGTCCTGATCCCTCCTCCCCTTCTACCAGTTATCTCTGTCCTGATCCCTCCTCCCCTTCTACCAGTTATCTCTGTCCTGATCCCTCCTCCCCTTCTACTAGTTATCTCTGTCCTGATCCCACCTCCCCTTCTACCAGTTATCTCTGTCCTGATCCCTCCTCCCCTTCTACTAGTTATCTCTGTCCTGATCCCACCTCCCCTTCTACCAGTTATCTCTGTCCTGATCCCTCCTCCCCTTCAACCAGTTATCTCTGTCCTGATCCCTCCTCCCCTTCTACCAGTTATCTCTGTCCTGATCCCTCCTCCCCTTCTACCAGTTATCTCTGTCCTTATCCCTCCTCCCCTTCTACCAGTTATATCTGTCCTGATCCCTCCTCCCCTTCTACCAGTTATCTCTTTCCTGATCCCTCCTCCCCTTCTACCAGTTATCTCTTTCCTGATCCCTCCTCCCCTTCTACCAGTTATCTCTGTCCTGATCCCACCCCCCCCCCTTCTACCAGTTATCTCTGTCCTGATCCCACCTCCCCTTCTACCAGTTATCTCTGTCCTGATCCCTCCTCCTCTTCTACCAGTTATCTCTGTCCTGACCCCACCTCCCCTTCTACCAGTTATCTCTGTCCTGATCCCTCCTCCCCTTCTACCAGTTATCTCTGTCCTGACCCCACCTCCCCTTCTACCAGTTATCTCTGTCCTGATCCCACCTCCCCTTCTACCAGTTATCTCTGTCCTGATCCCTCCTCCCCTTCTACCAGTTATCTCTGTCCTGATCCCTCCTCCCCTTCTACCAGTTATCTCTGTCCTGATCCCACCTCCCCTTCTACCAGTTATCTCTGTCCTGATCCCACCTCCCCTTCTACCAGTTATCTCTGTCCTGATCCCACCTCCCCTTCTACCAGTTATCTCTGTCCTGATCCCTCCTCCCCTTCTACCAGTTATCTCTGTCCTGATCCCTCCTCCCCTTCTACCAGTTATCTCTGTCCTGATCCCACCTCCCCTTCTACTAGTTATCTCTGTCCTGATCCCTCCTCCCCTTCTACCAGTTATCTCTGTCCTGATCCCTCCTCCCCTTCTACCAGTTATCTCTGTCCTGATCCCTCCTCCCCTTCTACCAGTTATCTCTGTCCTGATCCCTCCTCCCCTTCTACCAGTTATCTCTGTCCTGATCCCTCCTCCCCTTCTACCAGTTATCTCTGTCCTGATCCCACCTCCCCTTCTACCAGTTATCTCTGTCCTGATCCCACCTCCACTTCTACCAGTTATCTCTGTCCTGATCCCACCTCCCCTTCTACCAGTTATCTCTGTCCTGATCCCACCTCCCCTTCTACCAGTTATCTCTGTCCTGATCCCACCTCCACTTCTACCAGTTATCTCTGTCCTGATCCCACCTCCCCTTCTACCAGTTATCTCTGTCCTGATCCCACCTCCCCTTCTACCAGTTATCTCTGTCCTGATCCCACCTCCCCTTCTACCAGTTATCTCTGTCCTGATCCCACCTCCCCTTCTACCAGTTATCTCTGTCCTGATCCCTCCTCCCCTTCTACCAGTTATCTCTGTCCTGATCCCTCCTCCCCTTCTACCAGTTATCTCTGTCCTGATCCCACCCCCCCTTCTACCAGTTATCTCTGTCCTGATCCCTCCTCCTCTTCTACCAGTTATCTCTGTACTGATCCCTCCTCCCCTTCCTCCAGTTATATCTGTCCTGATCCCACCCCCCCTTCTACCAGTTATCTCTGTCCTGATCCCTCCTCCCCTTCTACCAGTTATCTCTGTCCTGATCCCACCTCCCCTTCTACCAGTTATCTCTGTCCTGATCCCTCCTCCCCTTCTACCAGTTATCTCTGTACTGATCCCTCCTCCCCTTCCTCCAGTTATATCTGTCCTGATCCCACCCCCCCTTCTACCAGTTATCTCTGTCCTGATCCCACCTCCCCTTCTACCAGTTATCTCTGTCCTGATCCCTCCTCCCCTTCTACCAGTTATCTCTGTCCTGATCCCACCTCCCCTTCTACCAGTTATATCTGTCCTGATCCCACCCCCCCTTCTACCAGTTATCTCTGTCCTGATCCCACCTCCCCTTCTACCAGTTATCTCTGTCCTGATCCCACCTCCCCTTCTACCAGTTATCTCTGTCCTGATCCCACCTCCCCTTCTACCAGTTATCTCTGTCCTGATCCCACCTCCCCTTCTACCAGTTATCTCTGTCCTGATCCCACCTCCCCTTCTACTAGTTATCTCTGTCCTGATCCCTCCTCCCCTTCTACCAGTTATCTCTGTCCTGATCCCACCTCCCCTTCTACCAGTTATCTCTGTCCTGATCCCTCCTCCCCTTCTACCAGTTATCTCTGTCCTGATCCCACCTCCCCTTCTACCAGTTATCTCTGTCCTGATCCCACCTCCCCTTCTACCAGTTATCTCTGTCCTGATCCCACCTCCCCTTCTACCAGTTATCTCTGTCCTGATCCCTCCTCCCCTTCTACCAGTTATCTCTGTCCTGATCCCACCTCCCCTTCTACCAGTTATCTCTGTCCTGATCCCTCCTCCCCTTCTACCAGTTATCTCTGTCCTGATCCCTCCTCCCCTTCTACTAGTTATCTCTGTCCTGATCCCTCCTCCCCTTCTACCAGTTATCTCTGTCCTGATCCCACCTCCCCTTCTACCAGTTATCTCTGTCCTGATCCCACCTCCCCTTCTACCAGTTATCTCTGTCCTGATCCCTCCTCCCCTTCTACCAGTTATCTCTGTCCTGATCCCCACCTCCCCTTCTACCAGTTATCTCTGTCCTGATCCCTCCTCCCCTTCTACCAGTTATCTCTGTCCTGATCCCACCTCCACTTCTACCAGTTATCTCTGTCCTGATCCCACCTCCCCTTCTACCAGTTATCTCTGTCCTGATCCCACCTCCCCTTCTACCAGTTATCTCTGTCGTGATCCCACCTCCCCTTCTACCAGTTATCTCTGTCCTGATCCCACCTCCCCTTCTACCAGTTATCTCTGTCCTGATCCTACCTCCCCTTCTACCAGTTATCTCTGTCCTGATCCCTCCTCCCCTTCTACCAGTTATCTCTGTCCTGATCCCACCTCCCCTTCTACCAGTTATCTCTGTCCTTATCCCTCCTCCCCTTCTACTAGTTATCTCTGTCCTGATCCCACCTCCCACAACCATGTCCCTTCCAGCATCTAGTTGTGTCCTGTACCCATCTACCAGTCCTAAAACGAATGCTGTCCTCCACTTACACCGTCCTCCAACAGTTATCACTCTCAGTTTTCCTTCCAGTTCCACATCTGGCATTGTGTTCCCTCCTGTAACCACCTCCATTTCCAGCAGATAGTTCTCCAAACTATTCAGTGAAAACATCCCGTATTAACACAGTAGTATAATATTTGCCTGTTATACAGGGTGCACATTTGAATAATATGTATGGGGGAGCTCAGGTTTGTTTTTTTGTTTTAGCTGGTACTCCACCTTCCCCTTTCAGTGGCCTGGACTCCTGTGCAGATATTATCATTGTTCACAACTAGTTGTATTCTGTGCATATTGACACCGCTAACTTTATTACCTTGCACCCCTTCCAGCAGTTATCCCTCCCCTTCACGCATCTGTCTATTACACCTAACTCTCTTCATAGCAACAATCTTTCCTGGCTGCTAATTTCCATTTTACTAGTCTGATCTCTCTATTGAATATATCTCCCATTATCTCTCTACTGCACCAAACTCCCCTTCCCGCGCTAGCGCCCTACGGAACCCTGTGTTAGATAGGTGTCCATTACTTTTTTATAGCAGTTACAGTATCTACAAACAGAGCATCCTGAGGCAAAGAATTATATTTCTTTCATGCCTTTACTGTAAAAAATCCCTACCTTTGTCTTAGTCTAAAACTCCTTTCCTAGTCTTTATGGATGACCTCTCATTCTTACCTGGGCTCTTTGAGTAAATAATTCATTGGATGGGTCTTTATATTGATATTGAATATATGTGTAAATGGTAATCATATCACCACTAAAGGTCCCAGTTTGGCTAGTCTCTCTTTATAACTCAGATCCTCCATCATGTTCACTTTCCTTCACCTTACTCCCCTTCCAGCAGCTCTCTCTCCTGTACACTAACTCCACTTCCAGCATCTTGTTCACTTTCCTTCATCTTACCCCCCTTCCAGCAGCTCTCTCTCCTGTACACTAACTCCACTTCCAGCATCTTGTTCACTTTCCTTCACCTTACTCCCCTTCCAGCAGCTCTCTCTCCTGTACACTAACTCCACTTCCAGCATCTTGTTCACTTTCCTTCACCGTACTCCCTTCCAGCAGCTCTCTCTCCCCTGTACACTAACTCCACTTCCAGCATCATGGTCACTTTCCTTCACCTTACTCCCCTTCCAGCAGCTCTCTCTCCTGTACACTAACTCCACTTCCAGCATCTTGTTCACTTTCCTTCACCGTACTCCCCTTCCAGCAGCTCTCTCTCCTGTACACTAACTACTTCCAGCATCATGTTCACTTTCCTTTACCGTACTCCCTTCCAGCAGCTCTCTCTCCTGTACACTAACTCCACTTCCAGCATCTTGTTCACTTTCCTTCACCGTACTCCCCTTCAGCAGCTCTCTCTCCTGTACACTAACTCCACTTCCAGCATCATGGTCACTTTCCTTCACCTTACTCCCCTTCCAGCAGCTCTCTCTCCTGTACACTAACTACTTCCAGCATCATGTTCACTTTCCTTTACCGTACTCCCTTCCAGCAGCTCTCTCTCCTGTACACTAACTCCACTTCCAGCATCATATTCACTTTCCTTCACCTTACTCCCTTCAGCAGCTCTCTCTCCTGTACACTAACTCCACTTCCAGCATCATGTTCACTTTCCTTCACCGTACTCCCTTCCAGCAGCTCTCTCTCCTGTACACTAACTCCACTTCCAGCATCATGTTCACTTTCCTTCACCGTACTCCCCTTCCAGCAGCTCTCTCTCCTGTACACTAACTCCACTTCCAGCATCACGGTCACTTTCCTTCACCTTACTCCCCTTCCAGCAGCTCTCTCTCCTGTACACTAACTCCACTTCCAGCATCATATTCACTTTCATTCACCTTACTCACCTTCCAGCAGCTCTCTCTCCTGTACACTAACTCCACTTCCAGCATCATGCCTCACTTTCCTTCACCTTACTCCCCTTCAGCAGCTCTCTCTCCTGTACACTAACTCCACTTCCAGCATCACGGTCACTTTCCTTCACCTTACTCCCCTTCCAGCAGCTCTCTCTCCTGTACACTAACTCCACTTCCAGCATCATGTTCACTTTCCTTCACCGTACTCCCCTTCCAGCAGCTCTCTCTCCTGTACACTAACTCCACTTCCAGCATCACGGTCACTTTCCTTCACCTTACTCCCCTTCCAGCAGCTCTCTCTCCTGTACACTAACTCCACTTCCAGCATCATATTCACTTTCATTCACCTTACTCACCTTCCAGCAGCTCTCTCTCCTGTACACTAACTCCACTTCCAGCATCATGGTCACTTTCCTTCACCTTACTCTCCTTCCAGCAGCTCTCTCTCCTGTACACTAACTCCACTTCCAGCATCATGTTCACTTTCCTTCACCTTACTCTCCTTCCAGCAGCTCTCTCTCCTGTACACTAACTCCACTTCCAGCATCATATTCACTTTCCTTCACCTTACTCCTCTTCCAGCAGCTCTCTCTCCTGTACACTAACTCCACTTCCAGCATCACGGTCACTTTCCTTCACCTTACTCCCCTTCCAGCAGCTCTCTCTCCTGTACACTAACTCCACTTCAGCATCATATTCACTTTCATTCACCTTACTCACCTTCCAGCAGCTCTCTCTCCTGTACACTAACTCCACTTCCAGCATCATGCTCACTTTCCTTCACCTTACTCCCCTTCAGCAGCTCTCTCTCCTGTACACTAACTCCACTTCCAGCATCACGGTCACTTTCCTTCACCTTACTCCCCTTCCAGCAGCTCTCTCTCCTGTACACTAACTCCACTTCCAGCATCATATTCACTTTCCTTCACCTTACTCCTCTTCCAGCAGCTCTCTCTCCTGTACACTAACTCCACTTCCAGCATCATGCTCACTTTCCTTCACCTTACTCCCCTTCCAGTTAATTCTTACTACTGTACCAAACTTTCCTTCCCGCGGTTAGCTCTCCACTTCCAGAAGCTAGTATTTTTTCTCCTGCTCCTAACTCCCCTTCTGGAATCTAGGTCTTTCCTTGCTCCTAACTCCCCTCTCTACCAGCTCCTAGCTATCTCTACCACACCTAACTATCCTTCCAGCATTTTACTTGCTCTTTTGTGCCTAGCTCCCCTTCAACAACTATCTCTCTATGCTACACCTAACTCAGTGATGAGCAGCTAGCTCCCTATCCTACACCTACCTCAGTGTCGAGCAGCTAGCTCCCTATCCTACACCTACCTCAGTGTCGAGCAGCTAGCTCCCTATCCTATACCTACCTCAGTGTCGAGAAGCTAGCTCTCTATCCTACACCTACCTCAGTGTCGAGCAGCTAGCATCCTATCTTATACCTACCTCAGTGTCGAGCAGCTATCTCTCTATGCTACACCTACCTCAGTGTCGAGCAGCTA
This sequence comes from Rhinophrynus dorsalis, assembly GCA_037306005.1. Taxonomy (NCBI): domain Eukaryota; kingdom Metazoa; phylum Chordata; class Amphibia; order Anura; family Rhinophrynidae; genus Rhinophrynus; species Rhinophrynus dorsalis. Next base: position 35,109 of record JBBDGT010000065.1, read on the forward strand.
TCTCTCTATGCTACTCCTACCTCAGTGTCGAGCAGCTAGCTCCCTATCCTCCACGTACCTCAGTGTCAAGCAGCTACCTCTCTATACTATACCTACCTCAGTGTTGAGCAGCTATCTCTCTATGCTACACCTAACTCAATGTCAAGCAGCTAGCTCTCTATCCCACACCTACGTCAGTGTCGAGCAGCTAGCTCTCTGTCCCACACCTACCTCAATGTCAAGCAGCTAGCTCTCTATGCTACACCTAACTCAATGTGAAGCAGCTAGCTCTCTATCCCACACCTACCTCAGTGTCGAGCAGCTAGCTCTCTATGCTCTTGTGTCCCTCTTTAGGAGATATTAGGGGTCCATACCTCCCAAGTGTCCCTCTTTAGGCTATATTAGGAGCCCTTACCTCCCAAGTGTCCCTCTTTAGGAGATATTAGGGCTCCATACCACCCATTTGTTCCTCTTTGAGATATTAGGGGTCTGTACATCTCATGTCCCTCTTTAGGAGATATTAGGGGTCTGTACATCTCGTGTCCATCTTTAGGAGATATTAGGGGTCTGTACATCTCTTGTCCCTCTTTAGGAGATATTAGGGGGTCTGTATCTCCCAAGTGTCCCCCTTAAGAGATATTGGGGGTCCATACCTCCCAAGTGTCCCCCTTTAGGAGATATTAGGGGTACATACCTCCCAAGTGTCCCTCTTTAGGAGATATTAGGGGTACATACCAGCCAAGTGTCCCTGTTTGAGACCCAAATCCCTCTGTCCTTCTTCCCCACCCTGGTGTCCCTGTGTTTAGGAGATCAGACTGTGTGGTGTGTATCACATTGCTCCACAGTAATAATAATTTCTGTGTAAACGTCAGTAATGTATGCATAAATTACTCTGTGTAAATAAAATACTATTTTCTTGCTCTTCACTTACACAAAGAGGTGTCAATGGGTCATGAAATAAGTTAAAAATTGTCACTAATGCCCCGCCCACCAGCCACACCTTCAGCAACACCACCCAAAACAAAAGTGTCCCTCTTTAGTAAAGAGATGGCGACGAGGGGATGTTGAGGTCCAGCATTTACTACCCGTCATGGTCCAGCAGTGAAACAGTAGAAAACCGACCTTACCTCTGAGTGTAGAACGTTTAGAGCAGTCAAGATGTAAACCATTGGTCCTAAATCACCATCTCTACCCCCAGTCCCTTAATGTCCCTGATGATTTATCTCGATTCTGCAGGAACCTCCCAGATGTCACTGCAGAGGACTTCCAGAAGGTCGATTTGTCCCAGTACAAATGGATTCACTGGGAGGTAAGAGGGCATGTAGTGCCACATGGGGTAGGACAGGGGTGCTGGATAGGAGTATGTGTAGAGAGCTGTGTTCTAGCACTCACATACCTTAGTATACAGCAATTATCTCCCTTAGGGTGACGGGAATTGTAGTACAATAACAGCTGAGGGCCTCCAGTTGTCTTTTTCTTCTCTGTAGGATTTTGGCTTATTTATCTGGCCCTGGAGCATGACCAGTAGAATTGGTCCATATTTCAGTAACAGGGCAGTGATCAGAGCCTGAAGGGTGAATAATGTGTCTCCCCAAAAAGCAGATGGTCAGAGGATTGAAGTGTAAAGTGATGCTCTAAGGGAACAGGCCGAGGCAATGAAGGGTGGATGACCACTAGCAGTATCGGCAGAATGAGTCACTGCACAGCTCGTTCCTTGGGGCAGGCGAGGGACAATGTGCAGTAAGGGGATTAGTCCTTGGGGCAGGCGAGGGACAATGTGCAGTAAGGGGATTAGTCCTTGGGGCAGGCGAGGGACGAGGTGCAGTAAGGGGATTAGTCCTTGGGGCAGGTGAGGGATGAGGTGCAGTAAGGGGATTAGTCCTTGGGGCAGGTGAGGGACGAGGTGCAGTAAGGGGATTAGTCCTTGGGGCAGGCGAGGGACAATGTGCAGTAAGGGGATTAGTCCTTGGGGCAGGCGAGGGACGAGGTGCAGTAAGGGGATTAGTCCTTGGGGCAGGTGAGGGACGAGGTGCAGTAAGGGGACTAGTCCTTGGGGCAGGTGAGGGATGAGGTGCAGTAAGGGGATTAGTCCTTGGGGCAGGTGAGGGACGAGGAGCAGTAAGGGAATTAGTCCTTGGGGCAGGCGAGGGACGAGGTGCAGTAAGGGGATAAGTCCTTGGGGCAGGTGAGGGACGAGGTGCAGTAAGGGGATTAGTCCTTGGGGCAGGTGAGGGACGAGGAGCAGTAAGGGGATTAGTCCTTGGGGCAGGTGAGGGACGAGACACAGTAAGGGGATTAGTCCTTGGGGCAGGTGAGGGACGAGGCGCAGTAAGGGGATTAGTCCTTGGGGCAGGCGAGGGACGAGGAGCAGTAAGGGGATTAGTCCTTGGGGCAGGTGAGGGATGAGGAGCAGTAAGGGGATTAGTCCTTGGGGCAGGTGATGGACGAGGTGCAGTAAGGGGATTAGTCCTTGGGGCAGGCGAGGGACGAGGTGCAGAAAGGGGATTAGTCCTTGGGGCAGGTGAGGGATGAGGAGCAGTAAGGGGATTAGTCCTTGGGGCAGGTGAGGGACGAGGCGCAGTAAGGGGATTAGTCCTTGGGGCAGGTGAGGGACGGGGCGCAGTAAGGGGATTAGTCCTTGGGGCAGGCGAGGGAAGAGGTGCAGTAAGGGGATTAGTCCTTGGGGCAGGTGAGGGACGAGGTGCAGTAAGGGGATTAGTCCTTGGGGCAGGTGAGGGACGAGGCGCAGTAAGGGGATTAGTCCTTGGGGCAGGTGAGGGACGAGGAGCAGTAAGGGGATTAGTCCTTGGGGCAGGTGAGGGACGAGGAGCAGTAAGGGGATTAGTCCTTGGGGCAGGCGAGGGACGAGGAGCAGTAAGGGGATTAGTCCTTGGGGCAGGCGAGGGACGAGGAGCAGTAAGGGGATTAGTCCTTGGGGCAGGTGAGGGACGAGGAGCAGTAAGGGGATTAGTCCTTGGGGCAGGTGAGGGATGAGGTGCAGTAACGGGATTAGTCCTTGGGGCAGGTGAGGGACGAGGTGCAGTAAGGGGATTAGTCCTTGGGGCAGGTGAGGGACGAGGAGTAGTAAGGGGATTAGTCCTTGGGGCAGGTGAGGGACGAGGTGCAGTAAGGGGATTAGTCCTTGGGGCAGGTGAGGGACGAGGAGCAGTAAGGGGATTAGTCCTTGGGGCAGGTGAGGGACGAGGTGCAGTAAGAGGATTAGTCCTTGGGGCAGGTGAGGGACGAGGTGCAGTAAGGGGATTAGTCCTTGGGGCAGGTGAGGGACGAGGCGCAGTAAGGGGATTAGTCCTTGGGGCAGGTGAGGGACGGGGCGCAGTAAGGGGATTAGTCCTTGGGGCAGGCGAGGGAAGAGGTGCAGTAAGGGGATTAGTCCTTGGGGCAGGTGAGGGACGAGGTGCAGTAAGGGGATTAGTCCTTGGGGCAGGTGAGGGACGAGGCGCAGTAAGGGGATTAGTCCTTGGGGCAGGTGAGGGACGAGGAGCAGTAAGGGGATTAGTCCTTGGGGCAGGTGAGGGACGAGGAGCAGTAAGGGGATTAGTCCTTGGGGCAGGCGAGGGACGAGGAGCAGTAAGGGGATTAGTCCTTGGGGCAGGCGAGGGATGAGGAGCAGTAAGGGGATTAGTCCTTGGGGCAGGTGAGGGACGAGGAGCAGTAAGGGGATTAGTCCTTGGGGCAGGTGAGGGATGAGGTGCAGTAACGGGATTAGTCCTTGGGGCAGGTGAGGGACGAGGTGCAGTAAGGGGATTAGTCCTTGGGGCAGGTGAGGGACGAGGAGTAGTAAGGGGATTAGTCCTTGGGGCAGGTGAGGGACGAGGTGCAGTAAGGGGATTAGTCCTTGGGGCAGGTGAGGGACGAGGAGCAGTAAGGGGATTAGTCCTTGGGGCAGGTGAGGGACGAGGTGCAGTAAGAGGATTAGTCCTTGGGGCAGGTGAGGGATGAGGAGCAGTAAGGGGATTAGTCCTTGGGGCAGGTGAGGGACGAGGAGCAGTAAGGGGATTAGTCCTTGGGGCAGGCGAGGGACGAGGTGCAGTAAGGGGATTAGTCCTTGGGGCAGGTGAGGGACGAGGCGCAGTAAGAGGATTAGTCCTTGGGGCAGGCGAGGGACGAGGAGCAGTAAGAGGATTAGTCCTTGGGGCAGGTGAGGGACGAGGAGCAGTAAGGGGATTAGTACTTGGGGCAGGTGAGGGACGAGGCGCAGTAAGAGGATTAGTCCTTGGGGCAGGTGAGGGACGAGGCGCAGTAAGAGGATTAGTCCTTGGGGCAGGTGAGGGACGAGGAGCAGTAAGGGGATTAGTACTTGGGGCAGGTGAGGGACGAGGAGCAGTAAGGGGATTAGTCCTTGGGGCAGGTGAGGGACAAGGTGCAGTAAGGGGATTAGTCCTTGGGGCAGGTGAGGGATGAGGTACAGTAAGGGGATTAGTCCTTGGGGCAGGTGAGGGAAGAGGAGCAGTAAGGGGATTAGTCCTTGGGGCAGGTGAGGGACGAGGAGCAGTAAGAGGATTAGTCCTTGGGGCAGGCGAGGGACGAGGTGCAGTAAGAGGATTAGTCCTTGGGGCAGGTGAGGGACAAGGTGCAGTTAGGGGATTAGTCCTTGGGGCAGGTGAGGGATGAGGTACAGTAAGGGGATTAGTCCTTGGGGCAGGTGAGGGACGAGGTGCAGTAAGGGGATTAGTCCTTGGGGCAGGTGAGGGACGAGGTGCAGTAAGGGGATTAGTCCTTGGGGCAGGTGAGGGACGAGGCGCAGTAAGGGGATTAGTCCTTGGGGCAGGTGAGGGATGAGGTGCAGTAAGGGGATTAGTCCTTGGGGCAGGTGAGGGACGAGGTGCAGTAAGGGGATTAGTCCTTGGGGCAGGTGAGGGATGAGGTGCAGTAAGGGGATTAGTCCTTGGGGCAGGTGAGGGATGAGGTGCAGTAAGAGGATTAGTCCTTGGGGCAGGTGAGGGACGAGGAGCAGTAAGGGGATTAGTCCTTGGGGCAGGTGAGGGACGAGGCGCAGTAAGAGGATTAGTCCTTGGGGCAGGTGAGGGACGAGGAGCAGTAAGGGGATTAGTCCTTGGGGCAGGTGAGGGACGAGGCGCAGTAAGGGGATTAGTCCTTGGGGCAGGTGAGGGACGAGGCGCAGTAAGGGGATTAGTCCTTGGGGCAGGTGAGGGACGAGGCGCAGTAAGGGGATTAGTCCTAGGGGCAGGTGAGGGACGAGGTGCAGTAAGGGGATTAGTCCTTGGGGCAGGTGAGGGACGAGGTGCAGTAAGGGGATTAGTCCTAGGGGCAGGTGAGGGACGAGGTGCAGTAAGAGGATTAGTCCTTGGGGCAGGTGAGGGATGAGGTACAGTAAGGGGATTAGTCCTTGGGGCAGGTGAGGGACGAGGTGCAGTAAGAGGATTAGTCCTTGGGGCAGGTGAGGGATGAGGTACAGTAAGGGGATTAGTCCTTGGGGCAGGTGAGGGATGAGGTACAGTAAGGGGATTAGTCCTTGGGGCAGGTGAGGGACGAGGTGCAGTAAGTGGATTACTCCTTGGGGCAGGTGAGGGACGAGGCGCAGTAAGGGGATTAGTCCTTGGGGCAGGTGAGGGACGAGGCGCAGTAAGGGGATTAGTCCTAGGGGCAGGTGAGGGACGAGGCGCAGTAAGTGGATTAGTCCTTGGGGCAGGTGATGGACGAGGCGCAGTAAGGGGATTAGTCCTTGGGGCAGGTGAGGGACGAGGCGCAGTAAGGGGATTAGTCCTAGGGGCAGGTGAGGGACGAGGTGCAGTAAGAGGATTAGTCCTTGGGGCAGGTGAGGGATGAGGTACAGTAAGGGGATTAGTCCTTGGGGCAGGTGAGGGATGAGGTACAGTAAGGGGATTAGTCCTTGGGGCAGGTGAGGGACGAGGTGCAGTAAGGGGATTAGTCCTTGGGGCAGGTGAGGGACGAGGTGCAGTAAGAGGATTAGTCCTTGGGGCAGGCGATGGACGAGGAGCAGTAAGGGGATTAGTCCTTGGGGCAGGTGAGGGATGAGGTGCAGTAAGGGGATTAGTCCTTGGGGCAGGTGAGGGACGAGGCGCAGTAAGGGGATTAGTCCTTGGGGCAGGTGAGGGACGAGGTACAGTAAGGGGATTAGTCCTTGGGGCAGGTGAGGGACGAGGCGCAGTAAGGGGATTAGTCCTTGGGGCAGGTGAGGGACGAGGTGCAGTAAGGGGATTAGTCCTTGGGGCAGGTGAGGGACGAGGCGCAGTAAGGGGATTAGTCCTTGGGGCAGGTGAGGGACGAGGAGCAGTAAGGGGATTAGTCCTTGGGGCAGGCGAGGGACGAGGAGCAGTAAGGGGATTAGTCCTTGGGGCAGGTGAGGGACGAGGTGCAGTAAGGGGATTAGTCCTTGGGGCAGGTGAGGGACGAGGTGCAGTAAGAGGATTAGTCCTTGGGGCAGGTGAGGGACGAGGCGCAGTAAGGGGATTAGTCCTTGGGGCAGGTGAGGGACGAGGCACAGTAAGGGGATTAGTCCTTGGGGCAGGTGAGGGACGAGGCACAGTAAGGGGATTAGTCCTTGGGGCAGGTGAGGGACGAGGTGCAGTAAGGGGATTAGTCCTTGGGGCAGGTGAGGGACGAGGTGCAGTAAGGGGATTAGTCCTTGGGGCAGGCGAGGGACGAGGAGCAGTAAGGGGATTAGTCCTTGGGGCAGGTGAGGGACGAGGCGCAGTAAGGGGATTAGTCCTTGGGGCAGGTGAGGGATGAGGTGCAGTAAGGGGATTAGTCCTTGGGGCAGGTGAGGGACGAGGCGCAGTAAGGGGATTAGTCCTTGGGGCAGGTGAGGGACGAGGCGCAGTAAGGGGATTAGTCCTTGGGGCAGGTGAGGGACGAGGTGCAGTAAGGGGATTAGTCCTTGGGGCAGGTGAGGGACGAGGAGCAGTAAGAGGATTAGTCCTTGGGGCAGGTGAGGGACGAGGAGCAGTAAGGGGATTAGTCCTTGGGGCAGGTGAGGGACGAGGTGCAGTAAGGGGATTAGTCCTTGGGGCAGGTGAGGGATGAGGTGCAGTAAGGGGATTAGTCCTTGGGGCAGGTGAGGGACGAGGTGCAGTAAGGGGATTAGTCCTTGGGGCAGGTGAGGGACGAGGAGCAGTAAGGGGATTAGTCCTTGGGGCAGGTGAGGGACGAGGAGCAGTAAGGGGATTAGTCCTTGGGGCAGGCGAGGGACGAGGTGCAGTAAGAGGATTAGTCCTTGGGGCAGGTGAGGGACGAGGTGCATTAAGGGGATTAGTCCTTGGGGCAGGTGAGGGACGAGGTGCAGTAAGGGGATTAGTCCTTGGGGCAGGTGAGGGATGAGGTGCAGTAAGGGGATTAGTCCTTGGGCCAGGTGAGGGATGAGGTGCAGTAAGGGGATTAGTCCTTGGGGCAGGTGAGGGACGAGGTGCAGTAAGGGGATTAGTCCTTGGGGCAGGTGAGGGACGAGGTGCAGTAAGGGGATTAGTCCTTGGGGCAGGTGAGGGACGAGGAGCAGTAAGGGGATTAGTCCTTGGGGCAGGTGAGGGACGAGGTGCAGTAAGGGGATTAGTCCTTGGGGCAGGTGAGGGATGAGGAGCAGTAAGAGGATTAGTCCTTGGGGCAGGTGAGGGATGAGGTACAGTAAGGGGATTAGTCCTAGGGGCAGGTGAGGGACGAGGTGCAGTAAGGGGATTAGTCCTTGGGGCAGGTGAGGGACGAGGTGCAGTAACGGGATTAGTCCTAGGGGCAGGTGAGGGACGAGGTGCAGTAAGGGGATTAGTCCTTGGGGCAGGTGAGGGACGAGGAGCAGTAAGGGGATTAGTCCTTGGGGCAGGCGAGGGATGAGGCGCAGTAAGGGGATTAGTCCTTGGGGCAGGCGAGGGACGAGGAGCAGTAAGGGGATTAGTACTTGGGGCAGGTGAGGGACGAGGTGCAGTAAGGGGATTAGTCCTTGGGGCAGGTGAGGGACGAGGTGCAGTAAGGGGATTAGTCCTTGGGGCAGGTGATGGACGAGGCGCAGTAAGGGGATTAGTCCTTGGGGCAGGTGAGGGACGAGGTGCAGTAAGGGGATTAGTCCTAGGGGCAGGAGAGGGACGAGGTGCAGTAAGGGGATTAGTCCTTGGGGCAGGCGAGGGATGAGGCGCAGTAAGGGGATTAGTCCTTGGGGCAGGCGAGGGACGAGGAGCAGTAAGGGGATTAGTACTTGGGGCAGGTGAGGGACGAGGTGCAGTAAGGGGATTAGTCCTTGGGGCAGGTGAGGGACGAGGTGCAGTAAGGGGATTAGTCCTTGGGGCAGGTGATGGACGAGGCGCAGTAAGGGGATTAGTCCTTGGGGCAGGCGAGGGACGAGGTGCAGAAAGTGGATTAGTCCTTGGGGCAGGTGAGGGATGAGGAGCAGTAAGGGGATTAGTCCTTGGGGCAGGTGAGGGACGAGGTGCAGTAAGGGGATTAGTCCTTGGGGCAGGTGAGGGATGAGGTGCAGTAAGGGTATTAGTCCTTGGGGCAGGTGAGGGACGAGGTGCAGTAAGGGGATTAGTCCTTGGGGCAGGCGAGGGACGAGGCGCAGTAAGGGGATTAGTCCTTGGGGCAGGTGAGGGACGAGGTGCAGTAAGGGGATTAGTCCTTGGGGCAGGTGAGGGACGAGGTGCAGTAAGGGGATTAGTCCTTGGGGCAGGCGAGGGAAGAGGCGCAGTAAGGGGATTAGTCCTTGGGGCAGGTGAGGGACGAGGTGCAGTAAGGGGATTAGTACTTGGGGCAGGTGAGGGACGAGGTGCAGTATGAGGATTAGTCCTTGGGGCAGGTGAGGGACGAGGCGCAGTAAGGGGATTAGTCCTTGGGGCAGGTGAGGGACGAGGTGCAGTAAGGGGATTAGTCCTTGGGGCAGGTGAGGGACGAGGAGCAGTAAGGGGATTAGTCCTTGGGGCAGGCGAGGGAAGAGGCGCAGTAAGGGGATTAGTCCTTGGGGCAGGTGAGGGACGAGGTGCAGTAAGGGGATTAGTACTTGGGGCAGGTGAGGGACGAGGCGCAGTAAGGGGATTAGTCCTTGGGGCAGGTGAGGGATGAGGTACAGTAAGGGGATTAGTCCTTGGAGCAGGTGAGGGATGAGGTGCAGGAAGAGGATTAGTCCTTGGGGCAGGTGAGGGACGAGGTGCAGTAAGGGGATTAGTCCTTGGGGCAGGTGAGGGACGAGGCGCAGTAAGGGGATTAGTCCTTGGGGCAGGTGAGGGACGGGGCGCAGTAAGGGGATTAGTCCTTGGGGCAGGCGAGGGACGAGGAGCAGTAAGAGGATTAGTCCTTGGGGCAGGTGAGGGACGAGGTGCAGTAAGAGGATTAGTCCTTGGGGCAGGTGAGGGATGAGGTGCAGTAAGGGGATTAGTCCTTGGGGCAGGTGAGGGACGAGGCGCAGTAAGGGGATTAGTCCTTGGGGCAGGTGAGGGACGAGGTGCAGTAAGGGGATTAGTCCTTGGGGCAGGCGAGGGACGAGGTGCAGTAAGGGGATTAGTCCTTGGGGCAGGTGAGGGACGAGGTGCAGTAAGGGGATTAGTCCTTGGGGCAGGCGAGGGACGAGGTGCAGTAAGGGGATTAGTACTTGGGGCAGGTGAGGGACGAGGCGCAGTAAGGGGATTAGTCCTTGGGGCAGGTGAGGGATGAGGTGCAGTAAGGGGATTAGTCCTTGGGGCAGGTGAGGGACGGGGTGCAGTAAGGGGATTAGTCCTTGGGGCAGGTGATGGACGAGGCACAGTAAGGGGATTAGTCCTTGGGGCAGGCGAGGGACGAGGTGCAGTAAGGGGATTAGTCCTTGGGGCAGGTGAGGGACGAGGAGCAGTAAGAGGATTAGTCCTTGGGGCAGGTGAGGGACGAGGCGCAGTAAGGGGATTAGTCCTTGGGGCAGGTGAGGGACGAGGTGCAGTAAGGGGATTAGTCCTTGGGGCAGGTGAGGGACGAGGTGCAGTAAGGGGATTAGTCCTTGGGGCAGGTGAGGGACGAGGTGCAGTAAGGGGATTAGTCCTTGGGGCAGGTGAGGGACGAGGTGCAGTAAGAGGATTAGTCCTTGGGGCAGGTGAGGGACGAGGTGCAGTAAGGGGATTAGTCCTTGGGGCAGGTGAGGGACGAGGTGCAGTAAGAGGATTAGTCCTTGGGGCAGGTGAGGGACGAGGTGCAGTAAGGGGATTAGTCCTTGGGGCAGGTGAGGGACGAGGTGCAGTAAGGGGATTAGTCCTTGGGGCAGGTGAGGGACGAGGCGCAGTAAGGGGATTAGTCCTTGGGGCAGGTGAGGGACGAGGTGCAGTAAGGGGATTAGTCCTTGGGGCAGGTGAGGGACGAGGTGCAGTAAGGGGATTAGTCCTTGGGGCAGGTGAGGGACGAGGTGCAGTAAGAGGATTAGTCCTTGGGGCAGGTGAGGGACGAGGTGCAGTAAGGGGATTAGTCCTTGGGGCAGGTGAGGGACGAGGTGCAGTAAGGGGATTAGTCCTTGGGGCAGGTGAGGGACGAGGAGCAGTAAGGGGATTAGTCCTTGGGGCAGGTGAGGGACGAGGTGCAGTAAGGGGATTAGTCCTTGGGGCAGGTGAGGGACGAGGTGCAGTATGAGGATTAGTCCTTGGGGCAGGCGAGGGACGGGGCGCAGTAAGGGGATTAGTCCTTGGGGCAGGTGAGGGACGAGGCGCAGTAAGGGGATTAGTCCTTGGGGCAGGTGAGGGATGAGGTGCAGTAAGGGGATTAGTCCTTGGGGCAGGTGAGGGACGAGGCGCAGTAAGGGGATTAGTCCTTGGGGCAGGTGAGGGATGAGGTGCAGTAAGGGGATTAGTCCTTGGGGCAGGTGAGGGATGAGGTACAGTAAGGGGATTAGTCCTTGGGGCAGGTGAGGGACGAGGAGTAGTAAGGGGATTAGTCCTTGGGGCAGGCGAGGGAAGAGGCGCAGTAAGGGGATTAGTCCTTGGGACAGGTGAGGGACGAGGTGCAGTATGAGGATTAGTCCTTGGGGCAGGTGAGGGACGAGGTGCAGTAAGGGGATTAGTCCTTGGGGCAGGTGAGGGACGAGGTGCAGTAAGGGGATTAGTCCTTGGGGCAGGTGAGGGACGAGGTGCAGTAAGGAGATTAGTCCTTGGGGCAGGTGAGGGACGAGGAGCAGTAAGGGGATTAGTCCTTGGGGCAGGTGAGGGACGAGGTGCAGTAAGGGGATTAGTCCTTGGGGCAGGTGAGGGACGAGGTGCAGTAAGGGGATTAGTCCTTGGGGCAGGCGAGGGACGGGGCGCAGTAAGGGGATTAGTCCTTGGGGCAGGTGAGGGACGAGGCGCAGTAAGGGGATTAGTCCTTGGGGCAGGTGATGGAAGAGGCGCAGTAAGGGGATTAGTCCTTGGGGCAGGTGAGGGACGAGGAGCAGTAAGGGGATTAGTCCTTGGGGCAGGTGAGGGACGAGGTGCAGTATGAGGATTAGTCCTTGGGGCAGGCGAGGGACGAGGAGCAGTAAGGGGATTAGTCCTTGGGGCAGGCGAGGGAAGAGGCGCAGTAAGGGGATTAGTCCTTGGGGCAGGCGAGGGACGAGGAGCAGTAAGAGGATTAGTCCTTGGGGCAGGTGAGGGACGAGGCGCAGTAAGGGGATTAGTCCTTGGGGCAGGCGAGGGACGAGGTGCAGTAAGGGGATTAGTCCTTGGGGCAGGTGAGGGACGAGGTGCAGTAAGGGGATTAGTCCTTGGGGCAGGCGAGGGACGAGGTGCAGTAAGGGGATTAGTACTTGGGGCAGGTGAGGGACGAGGCGCAGTAAGGGGATTAGTCCTTGGGGCAGGTGAGGGATGAGGTGCAGTAAGGGGATTAGTCCTTGGGGCAGGTGAGGGACGGGGCGCAGTAAGGGGATTAGTCCTTGGGGCAGGTGATGGACGAGGCACAGTAAGGGGATTAGTCCTTGGGGCAGGCGAGGGACGAGGTGCAGTAAGGGGATTAGTCCTTGGGGCAGGTGAGGGACGAGGAGCAGTAAGAGGATTAGTCCTTGGGGCAGGTGAGGGACGAGGTGCAGTAAGGGGATTAGTCCTTGGGGCAGGTGAGGGACGAGGTGCAGTAAGAGGATTAGTCCTTGGTGCAGGTGAGGGACGAGGTGCAGTATGAGGATTAGTCCTTGGGGCAGGTGAGGGACGAGGCGCAGTAAGGGGATTAGTCCTTGGGGCAGGTGAGGGACGAGGTGCAGTAAGGGGATTAGTCCTTGGGGCAGGTGAGGGACGAGGAGCAGTAAGGGGATTAGTCCTTGGGGCAGGCGAGGGAAGAGGCGCAGTAAGGGGATTAGTCCTTGGGGCAGGTGAGGGACGAGGTGCAGTAAGGGGATTAGTACTTGGGGCAGGTGAGGGACGAGGCGCAGTAAGGGGATTAGTCCTTGGGGCAGGTGAGGGATGAGGTACAGTAAGGGGATTAGTCCTTGGAGCAGGTGAGGGATGAGGTGCAGTAAGAGGATTAGTCCTTGGGGCAGGTGAGGGACGAGGCGCAGTAAGGGGATTAGTCCTTGGGGCAGGTGAGGGACGGGGCGCAGTAAGGGGATTAGTCCTTGGGGCAGGCGAGGGACGAGGAGCAGTAAGAGGATTAGTCCTTGGGGCAGGTGAGGGACGAGGTGCAGTAAGAGGATTAGTCCTTGGGGCAGGTGAGGGATGAGGTGCAGTAAGGGGATTAGTCCTTGGGGCAGGTGAGGGACGAGGCGCAGTAAGGGGATTAGTCCTTGGGGCAGGTGAGGGACGAGGTGCAGTAAGGGGATTAGTCCTTGGGGCAGGCGAGGGACGAGGTGCAGTAAGGGGATTAGTCCTTGGGGCAGGTGAGGGACGAGGTGCAGTAAGGGGATTAGTCCTTGGGGCAGGCGAGGGACGAGGTGCAGTAAGGGGATTAGTACTTGGGGCAGGTGAGGGACGAGGCGCAGTAAGGGGATTAGTCCTTGGGGCAGGTGAGGGATGAGGTGCAGTAAGGGGATTAGTCCTTGGGGCAGGTGAGGGACGGGGCGCAGTAAGGGGATTAGTCCTTGGGGCAGGTGATGGACGAGGCACAGTAAGGGGATTAGTCCTTGGGGCAGGCGAGGGACGAGGTGCAGTAAGGGGATTAGTCCTTGGGGCAGGTGAGGGACGAGGAGCAGTAAGAGGATTAGTCCTTGGGGCAGGTGAGGGACGAGGCGCAGTAAGGGGATTAGTCCTTGGGGCAGGTGAGGGACGAGGTGCAGTATGAGGATTAGTCCTTGGGGCAGGCGAGGGACGGGGCGCAGTAAGGGGATTAGTCCTTGGGGCAGGTGAGGGACGAGGCGCAGTAAGGGGATTAGTCCTTGGGGCAGGTGAGGGATGAGGTGCAGTAAGGGGATTAGTCCTTGGGGCAGGTGAGGGACGAGGCGCAGTAAGGGGATTAGTCCTTGGGGCAGGTGAGGGATGAGGTGCAGTAAGGGGATTAGTCCTTGGGGCAGGTGAGGGATGAGGTACAGTAAGGGGATTAGTCCTTGGGGCAGGTGAGGGACGAGGAGTAGTAAGGGGATTAGTCCTTGGGGCAGGCGAGGGAAGAGGCGCAGTAAGGGGATTAGTCCTTGGGGCAGGTGAGGGACGAGGTGCAGTATGAGGATTAGTCCTTGGGGCAGGTGAGGGACGAGGAGCAGTAAGGGGATTAGTCCTTGGGGCAGGCGAGGGACGAGGAGCAGTAAGGGGATTAGTCCTTGGGGCAGGTGAGGGACGAGGTGCAGTAAGGGGATTAGTCCTTGGGGCAGGTGAGGGACGAGGCGCAGTAAGGGGATTAGTCCTTGGGGCAGGTGAGGGACGAGGCGCAGTAAGGGGATTAGTCCTTGGGGCAGGTGAGGGACGAGGCGCAGTAAGGGGATTAGTCCTTGGGGCAGGTGAGGGACGAGGCACAGTAAGGGGATTAGTCCTTGGGGCAGGTGAGGGACGAGGTGCAGTAAGGGGATTAGTCCTTGGGGCAGGTGAGGGACGAGGAGCAGTAAGGGGATTAGTCCTTGGGGCAGGTGAGGGACGAGGTGCAGTAAGGGGATTACTCCTTGGGGCAGGTGAGGGACGAGGTGCAGTAAGGGGATTAGTCCTTGGGGCAGGCGAGGGACGGGGCGCAGTAAGGGGATTAGTCCTTGGGGCAGGTGAGGGACGAGGCGCAGTAAGGGGATTAGTCCTTGGGGCAGGTGATGGAAGAGGCGCAGTAAGGGGATTAGTCCTTGGGGCAGGTGAGGGACGAGGAGCAGTAAGGGGATTAGTCCTTGGGGCAGGTGAGGGACGAGGTGCAGTATGAGGATTAGTCCTTGGGGCAGGCGAGGGACGAGGAGCAGTAAGGGGATTAGTCCTTGGGGCAGGCGAGGGAAGAGGCGCAGTAAGGGGATTAGTCCTTGGGGCAGGCGAGGGACGAGGAGCAGTAAGAGGATTAGTCCTTGGGGCAGGTGAGGGACAAGGCGCAGTAAGGGGATTAGTCCTTGGGGCAGGCGAGGGACGAGGTGCAGTAAGGGGATTAGTCCTTGGGGCAGGTGAGGGACGAGGTGCAGTAAGGGGATTAGTCCTTGGGGCAGGCGAGGGACGAGGTGCAGTAAGGGGATTAGTACTTGGGGCAGGTGAGGGACGAGGCGCAGTAAGGGGATTAGTCCTTGGGGCAGGTGAGGGATGAGGTGCAGTAAGGGGATTAGTCCTTGGGGCAGGTGAGGGACGGGGCGCAGTAAGGGGATTAGTCCTTGGGGCAGGTGATGGACGAGGCACAGTAAGGGGATTAGTCCTTGGGGCAGGCGAGGGACGAGGTGCAGTAAGGGGATTAGTCCTTGGGGCAGGTGAGGGACGAGGAGCAGTAAGAGGATTAGTCCTTGGGGCAGGTGAGGGACGAGGTGCAGTAAGGGGATTAGTCCTTGGGGCAGGTGAGGGACGAGGTGCAGTAAGAGGATTAGTCCTTGGTGCAGGTGAGGGACGAGGTGCAGTATGAGGATTAGTCCTTGGTGCAGGCGAGGGACGAGGAGTAGTAAGGGGATTAGTCCTTGGGGCAGGTGAGGGATGAGGTGCAGTAAGGGGATTAGTCCTAGGGGCAGGCGAGGGAAGAGGAGCAGTAAGGGGATTAGTCCTTGGGGCAGGTGAGGGACGAGGAGCAGTAAGAGGATTAGTCCTTGGGGCAGGCGAGGGACGAGGTGCAGTAAGAGGATTAGTCCTTGGGGCAGGTGAGGGACAAGGTGCAGTTAGGGGATTAGTCCTTGGGGCAGGTGAGGGATGAGGTACAGTAAGGGGATTAGTCCTTGGGGCAGGTGAGGGACGAGGTGCAGTAAGGGGATTAGTCCTTGGGGCAGGTGAGGGACGAGGTGCAGTAAGGGGATTAGTCCTTGGGGCAGGTGAGGGACGAGGCGCAGTAAGGGGATTAGTCCTTGGGGCAGGTGAGGGATGAGGTGCAGTAAGGGGATTAGTCCTTGGGGCAGGTGAGGGACGAGGTGCAGTAAGGGGATTAGTCCTTGGGGCAGGTGAGGGATGAGGTGCAGTAAGGGGATTAGTCCTTGGGGCAGGTGAGGGATGAGGTGCAGTAAGAGGATTAGTCCTTGGGGCAGGTGAGGGACGAGGAGCAGTAAGGGGATTAGTCCTTGGGGCAGGTGAGGGACGAGGCGCAGTAAGAGGATTAGTCCTTGGGGCAGGTGAGGGACGAGGAGCAGTAAGGGGATTAGTCCTTGGGGCAGGTGAGGGACGAGGCGCAGTAAGGGGATTAGTCCTTGGGGCAGGTGAGGGACGAGGAGCAGTAAGGGGATTAGTCCTTGGGGCAGGTGAGGGACGAGGAGCAGTAAGGGGATTAGTCCTTGGGGCAGGTGATGGACGAGGCGCAGTAAGGGGATTAGTCCTTGGGGCAGGTGAGGGACGAGGCGCAGTAAGGGGATTAGTCCTAGGGGCAGGTGAGGGACGAGGTGCAGTAAGGGGATTAGTCCTTGGGGCAGGTGAGGGACGAGGTGCAGTAAGAGGATTAGTCCTTGGGGCAGGTGAGGGATGAGGTACAGTAAGGGGATTAGTCCTTGGGGCAGGTGAGGGACGAGGTGCAGTAAGAGGATTCGTCCTTGGGGCAGGTGAGGGATGAGGTACAGTAAGGGGATTAGTCCTTGGGGCAGGTGAGGGATGAGGTACAGTAAGGGGATTAGTCCTTGGGGCAGGTGAGGGACGAGGTGCAGTAAGTGGATTAGTCCTTGGGGCAGGTGAGGGACGAGGCGCAGTAAGGGGATTAGTCCTTGGGGCAGGTGAGGGACGAGGCGCAGTAAGGGGATTAGTCCTAGGGGCAGGTGAGGGACGAGGCGCAGTAAGTGGATTAGTCCTTGGGGCAGGTGATGGACGAGGCGCAGTAAGGGGATTAGTCCTTGGGGCAGGTGAGGGACGAGGCGCAGTAAGGGGATTAGTCCTTGGGGCAGGCGAGGGACGAGGAGCAGTAAGGGGATTAGTCCTAGGGGCAGGTGAGGGACGAGGTGCAGTAAGGGGATTAGTCCTTGGGGCAGGTGAGGGACGAGGTGCAGTAAGAGGATTAGTCCTTGGGGCAGGTGAGGGATGAGGTACAGTAAGGGGATTAGTCCTTGGGGCAGGTGAGGGATGAGGTACAGTAAGGGGATTAGTCCTTGGGGCAGGTGAGGGACGAGGTGCAGTAAGGGGATTAGTCCTTGGGGCAGGTGAGGGACGAGGAGCAGTAAGGGGATTAGTCCTTGGGGCAGGCGAGGGAAGAGGCGCAGTAAGGGGATTAGTCCTTGGGGCAGGTGAGGGACGAGGGTGCAGTAAGGGGATTAGTACTTGGGGCAGGTGAGGGACGAGGCGCAGTAAGGGGATTAGTCCTTGGGGCAGGTGAGGGATGAGGTACAGTAAGGGGATTAGTCCTTGGAGCAGGTGAGGGATGAGGTGCAGTAAGAGGATTAGTCCTTGGGGCAGGTGAGGGACGAGGCGCAGTAAGGGGATTAGTCCTTGGGGCAGGTGAGGGACGGGGCGCAGTAAGGGGATTAGTCCTTGGGGCAGGCGAGGGACGAGGAGCAGTAAGAGGATTAGTCCTTGGGGCAGGTGAGGGACGAGGTGCAGTAAGAGGATTAGTCCTTGGGGCAGGTGAGGGATGAGGTGCAGTAAGGGGATTAGTCCTTGGGGCAGGTGAGGGACGAGGCGCAGTAAGGGGATTAGTCCTTGGGGCAGGTGAGGGACGAGGTGCAGTAAGGGGATTAGTCCTTGGGGCAGGCGAGGGACGAGGTGCAGTAAGGGGATTAGTCCTTGGGGCAGGTGAGGGACGAGGTGCAGTAAGGGGATTAGTCCTTGGGGCAGGCGAGGGACGAGGTGCAGTAAGGGGATTAGTACTTGGGGCAGGTGAGGGACGAGGCGCAGTAAGGGGATTAGTCCTTGGGGCAGGTGAGGGATGAGGTGCAGTAAGGGGATTAGTCCTTGGGGCAGGTGAGGGACGGGGCGCAGTAAGGGGATTAGTCCTTGGGGCAGGTGATGGACGAGGCACAGTAAGGGGATTAGTCCTTGGGGCAGGCGAGGGACGAGGTGCAGTAAGGGGATTAGTCCTTGGGGCAGGTGAGGGACGAGGAGCAGTAAGAGGATTAGTCCTTGGGGCAGGTGAGGGACGAGGCGCAGTAAGGGGATTAGTCCTTGGGGCAGGTGAGGGACGAGGTGCAGTATGAGGATTAGTCCTTGGGGCAGGCGAGGGACGGGGCGCAGTAAGGGGATTAGTCCTTGGGGCAGGTGAGGGACGAGGCGCAGTAAGGGGATTAGTCCTTGGGGCAGGTGAGGGATGAGGTGCAGTAAGGGGATTAGTCCTTGGGGCAGGTGAGGGACGAGGCGCAGTAAGGGGATTAGTCCTTGGGGCAGGTGAGGGATGAGGTGCAGTAAGGGGATTAGTCCTTGGGGCAGGTGAGGGATGAGGTACAGTAAGGGGATTAGTCCTTGGGGCAGGTGAGGGACGAGGAGTAGTAAGGGGATTAGTCCTTGGGGCAGGCGAGGGAAGAGGCGCAGTAAGGGGATTAGTCCTTGGGGCAGGTGAGGGACGAGGTGCAGTATGAGGATTAGTCCTTGGGGCAGGTGAGGGACGAGGAGCAGTAAGGGGATTAGTCCTTGGGGCAGGCGAGGGACGAGGAGCAGTAAGGGGATTAGTCCTTGGGGCAGGTGAGGGACGAGGTGCAGTAAGGGGATTAGTCCTTGGGGCAGGTGAGGGACGAGGCGCAGTAAGGGGATTAGTCCTTGGGGCAGGTGAGGGACGAGGCGCAGTAAGGGGATTAGTCCTTGGGGCAGGTGAGGGACGAGGCGCAGTAAGGGATTAGTCCTTGGGGCAGGTGAGGGACGAGGCACAGTAAGGGGATTAGTCCTTGGGGCAGGTGAGGGACGAGGTGCAGTAAGGGGATTAGTCCTTGGGGCAGGTGAGGGACGAGGAGCAGTAAGGGGATTAGTCCTTGGGGCAGGTGAGGGACGAGGTGCAGTAAGGGGATTACTCCTTGGGGCAGGTGAGGGACGAGGTGCAGTAAGGGGATTAGTCCTTGGGGCAGGCGAGGGACGGGGCGCAGTAAGGGATTAGTCCTTGGGGCAGGTGAGGGACGAGGCGCAGTAAGGGGATTAGTCCTTGGGGCAGGTGATGGAAGAGGCGCAGTAAGGGGATTAGTCCTTGGGGCAGGTGAGGGACGAGGAGCAGTAAGGGGATTAGTCCTTGGGGCAGGTGAGGGACGAGGTGCAGTATGAGGATTAGTCCTTGGGGCAGGCGAGGGACGAGGAGCAGTAAGGGGATTAGTCCTTGGGGCAGGCGAGGGAAGAGGCGCAGTAAGGGGATTAGTCCTTGGGGCAGGCGAGGGACGAGGAGCAGTAAGAGGATTAGTCCTTGGGGCAGGTGAGGGACGAGGCGCAGTAAGGGGATTAGTCCTTGGGGCAGGCGAGGGACGAGGTGCAGTAAGGGGATTAGTCCTTGGGGCAGGTGAGGGACGAGGTGCAGTAAGGGGATTAGTCCTTGGGGCAGGCGAGGGACGAGGTGCAGTAAGGGGATTAGTACTTGGGGCAGGTGAGGGACGAGGCGCAGTAAGGGGATTAGTCCTTGGGGCAGGTGAGTGATGAGGTGCAGTAAGGGGATTAGTCCTTGGGGCAGGTGAGGGACGGGGCGCAGTAAGGGGATTAGTCCTTGGGGCAGGTGATGGACGAGGCACAGTAAGGGGATTAGTCCTTGGGGCAGGCGAGGGACGAGGTGCAGTAAGGGGATTAGTCCTTGGGGCAGGTGAGGGACGAGGAGCAGTAAGAGGATTAGTCCTTGGGGCAGGTGAGGGACGAGGTGCAGTAAGGGGATTAGTCCTTGGGGCAGGTGAGGGACGAGGTGCAGTAAGAGGATTAGTCCTTGGTGCAGGTGAGGGACGAGGTGCAGTATGAGGATTAGTCCTTGGTGCAGGCGAGGGACGAGGTAGTAAGGGGATTAGTCCTTGGGGCAGGTGAGGGATGAGGTGCAGTAAGGGGATTAGTCCTAGGGGCAGGCGAGGGAAGAGGAGCAGTAAGGGGATTAGTCCTTGGGGCAGGTGAGGGACGAGGAGCAGTAAGAGGATTAGTCCTTGGGGCAGGCGAGGGATGAGGTACAGTAAGGGGATTAGTCCTTGGGGCAGGTGAGGGACGAGGTGCAGTAAGGGGATTAGTCCTTGGGGCAGGTGAGGGACGAGGTGCAGTAAGGGGATTAGTCCTTGGGGCAGGTGAGGGACGAGGCGCAGTAAGGGGATTAGTCCTTGGGGCAGGTGAGGGATGAGGTGCAGTAAGGGGATTAGTCCTTGGGGCAGGTGAGGGACGAGGTGCAGTAAGGGGATTAGTCCTTGGGGCAGGTGAGGGATGAGGTGCAGTAAGGGGATTAGTCCTTGGGGCAGGTGAGGGATGAGGTGCAGTAAGAGGATTAGTCCTTGGGGCAGGTGAGGGACGAGGAGCAGTAAGGGGATTAGTCCTTGGGGCAGGTGAGGGACGAGGCGCAGTAAGAGGATTAGTCCTTGGGGCAGGTGAGGGACGAGGAGCAGTAAGGGGATTAGTCCTTGGGGCAGGTGAGGGACGAGGCGCAGTAAGGGGATTAGTCCTTGGGGCAGGTGAGGGACGAGGAGCAGTAAGGGGATTAGTCCTTGGGGCAGGTGAGGGACGAGGAGCAGTAAGGGGATTAGTCCTTGGGGCAGGTGATGGACGAGGCGCAGTAAGGGGATTAGTCCTTGGGGCAGGTGAGGGACGAGGCGCAGTAAGGGGATTAGTCCTAGGGGCAGGTGAGGGACGAGGTGCAGTAAGGGGATTAGTCCTTGGGGCAGGTGAGGGACGAGGTGCAGTAAGAGGATTAGTCCTTGGGGCAGGTGAGGGATGAGGTACAGTAAGGGGATTAGTCCTTGGGGCAGGTGAGGGACGAGGTGCAGTAAGAGGATTCGTCCTTGGGGCAGGTGAGGGATGAGGTACAGTAAGGGGATTAGTCCTTGGGGCAGGTGAGGGATGAGGTACAGTAAGGGGATTAGTCCTTGGGGCAGGTGAGGGACGAGGTGCAGTAAGTGGATTAGTCCTTGGGGCAGGTGAGGGACGAGGCGCAGTAAGGGGATTAGTCCTTGGGGCAGGTGAGGGACGAGGCGCAGTAAGGGGATTAGTCCTAGGGGCAGGTGAGGGACGAGGCGCAGTAAGTGGATTAGTCCTTGGGGCAGGTGATGGACGAGGCGCAGTAAGGGGATTAGTCCTTGGGGCAGGTGAGGGACGAGGCGCAGTAAGGGGATTAGTCCTTGGGGCAGGCGAGGGACGAGGAGCAGTAAGGGGATTAGTCCTAGGGGCAGGTGAGGGACGAGGTGCAGTAAGGGGATTAGTCCTTGGGGCAGGTGAGGGACGAGGTGCAGTAAGAGGATTAGTCCTTGGGGCAGGTGAGGGATGAGGTACAGTAAGGGGATTAGTCCTTGGGGCAGGTGAGGGATGAGGTACAGTAAGGGGATTAGTCCTTGGGGCAGGTGAGGGACGAGGTGCAGTAAGGGGATTAGTCCTTGGGGCAGGTGAGGGACGAGGTGCAGTAAGAGGATTAGTCCTTGGGGCAGGCGATGGACGAGGAGCAGTAAGGGGATTAGTCCTTGGGGCAGGTGAGGGATGAGGTGCAGTAAGGGGATTAGTCCTTGGGGCAGGTGAGGGACGAGGCGCAGTAAGGGGATTAGTCCTTGGGGCAGGTGAGGGACGAGGTGCAGTAAGGGGATTAGTCCTTGGGGCAGGTGAGGGACGAGGCGCAGTAAGGGGATTAGTCCTTGGGGCAGGTGAGGGACGAGGTGCAGTAAGGGGATTAGTCCTTGGGGCAGGTGAGGGACGAGGCGCAGTAAGGGGATTAGTCCTTGGGGCAGGTGAGGGACGAGGAGCAGTAAGGGGATTAGTCCTTGGGGCAGGCGAGGGACGAGGAGCAGTAAGGGGATTAGTCCTTGGGGCAGGTGAGGGACGAGGTGCAGTAAGGGGATTAGTCCTTGGGGCAGGTGAGGGACGAGGTGCAGTAAGAGGATTAGTCCTTGGGGCAGGTGAGGGACGAGGCACAGTAAGGGGATTAGTCCTTGGGGCAGGTGAGGGACGAGGCACAGTAAGGGGATTAGTCCTTGGGGCAGGTGAGGGACGAGGCACAGTAAGGGGATTAGTCCTTGGGGCAGGTGAGGGACGAGGCACAGTAAGGGGATTAGTCCTTGGGGCAGGTGAGGGACGAGGCACAGTAAGGGGATTAGTCCTTGGGGCAGGTGAGGGACGAGGCACAGTAAGGGGATTAGTCCTTGGGGCAGGTGAGGGACGAGGCACAGTAAGGGGATTAGTCCTTGGGGCAGGCGAGGGACGAGGAGCAGTAAGGGGATTAGTCCTTGGGGCAGGTGAGGGACGAGGAGCAGTAAGGGGATTAGTCCTTGGGGCAGGTGAGGGACGAGGAGCAGTAAGGGGATTAGTCCTTGGGGCAGGTGAGGGACGAGGAGCAGTAAGGGGATTAGTCCTTGGGGCAGGCGAGGGACAATGTGCAGTAAGGGGATTAGTCCTTGGGGCAGGTGAGGGACTAGGTGCAGTAAGGGGATTAGTCCTTGGGGCAGGTGAGGGACGAGGTGCAGTAAGGGGATTAGTCCTTGGGGCAGGCGAGGGACGAGGAGCAGTAAGGGGATTAGTCCTTGGGGCAGGTGAGGGACGAGGCGCAGTAAGGGGATTAGTCCTTGGGGCAGGTGAGGGATGAGGTGCAGTAAGGGGATTAGTCCTTGGGGCAGGTGAGGGACGAGGCGCAGTAAGGGGATTAGTCCTTGGGGCAGGTGAGGGACGAGGTGCAGTAAGGGGATTAGTCCTTGGGGCAGGTGAGGGACGAGGTGCAGTAAGGGGATTAGTCCTTGGGGCAGGTGAGGGACGAGGAGCAGTAAGAGGATTAGTCCTTGGGGCAGGTGAGGGACGAGGTGCAGTAAGGGGATTAGTCCTTGGGGCAGGTGAGGGACGAGGAGCAGTAAGAGGATTAGTCCTTGGGGCAGGTGATGGACGAGGTGCAGTAAGGGGATTAGTCCTTGGGGCAGGTGATGGACGAGGAGCAGTAAGGGGATTAGTCCTTGGGGCAGGTGAGGGACGAGGCGCAGTAAGAGGATTAGTCCTTGGGGCAGGTGAGGGACGAGGAGCAGTAAGGGGATTAGTCCTTGGGGCAGGTGAGGGATGAGGTGCAGTAAGGGGATTAGTCCTTGGGCCAGGTGAGGGATGAGGTGCAGTAAGGGGATTAGTCCTTGGGGCAGGTGAGGGACGAGGTGCAGTAAGGGGATTAGTCCTTGGGGCAGGTGAGGGACGAGGTGCAGTAAGGGGATTAGTCCTTGGGGCAGGTGAGGGACGAGGAGCAGTAAGGGGATTAGTCCTTGGGGCAGGTGAGGGACGAGGTGCAGTAAGGGGATTAGTCCTTGGGGCAGGTGAGGGATGAGGAGCAGTAAGAGGATTAGTCCTTGGGGCAGGTGAGGGATGAGGTACAGTAAGGGGATTAGTCCTAGGGGCAGGTGAGGGACGAGGTGCAGTAAGGGGATTAGTCCTTGGGGCAGGTGAGGGACGAGGTGCAGTAAGGGGATTAGTCCTAGGGGCAGGTGAGGGACGAGGTGCAGTAAGGGGATTAGTCCTTGGGGCAGGTGAGGGACGAGGAGCAGTAAGGGGATTAGTCCTTGGGGCAGGCGAGGGATGAGGCGCAGTAAGGGGATTAGTCCTTGGGGCATGCGAGGGACGAGGAGCAGTAAGGGGATTAGTACTTGGGGCAGGTGAGGGACGAGGTGCAGTAAGGGGATTAGTCCTTGGGGCAGGTGAGGGACGAGGTGCAGTAAGGGGATTAGTCCTTGGGGCAGGTGATGGACGAGGCGCAGTAAGGGGATTAGTCCTTGGGGCAGGTGAGGGACGAGGTGCAGTAAGGGGATTAGTCCTAGGGGCAGGAGAGGGACGAGGTGCAGTAAGGGGATTAGTCCTTAGGGCAGGCGAGGGATGAGGCGCAGTAAGGGGATTAGTCCTTGGGGCAGGCGAGGGACGAGGAGCAGTAAGGGGATTAGTACTTGGGGCAGGTGAGGGACGAGGTGCAGTAAGGGGATTAGTCCTTGGGGCAGGTGAGGGACGAGGTGCAGTAAGGGGATTAGTCCTTGGGGCAGGTGATGGACGAGGCGCAGTAAGGGGATTAGTCCTTGGGGCAGGCGAGGGACGAGGTGCAGAAAGTGGATTAGTCCTTGGGGCAGGTGAGGGATGAGGAGCAGTAAGGGGATTAGTCCTTGGGGCAGGCGAGGGACGAGGCGCAGTAAGGGGATTAGTCCTTGGGGCAGGTGAGGGACGAGGTGCAGTAAGGGGATTAGTCCTTGGGGCAGGTGAGGGATGAGGTGCAGTAAGGGGATTAGTCCTTGGGGCAGGCGAGGGACGAGGCGCAGTAAGGGGATTAGTCCTTGGGGCAGGTGAGGGACGAGGTGCAGTAAGGGGATTAGTCCTTGGGGCAGGTGAGGGACGAGGTGCAGTAAGGGGATTAGTCCTTGGGGCAGGCGAGGGAAGAGGCGCAGTAAGGGGATTAGTCCTTGGGGCAGGTGAGGGACGAGGTGCAGTAAGGGGATTAGTACTTGGGGCAGGTGAGGGACGAGGTGCAGTATGAGGATTAGTCCTTGGGGCAGGTGAGGGACGAGGCGCAGTAAGGGGATTAGTCCTTGGGGCAGGTGAGGGACGAGGTGCAGTAAGGGGATTAGTCCTTGGGGCAGGTGAGGGACGAGGAGCAGTAAGGGGATTAGTCCTTGGGGCAGGTGAGGGATGAGGTGCAGTAAGGGGATTAGTCCTTGGGGCAGGTGAGGGACGAGGTGCAGTAAGGGGATTAGTACTTGGGGCAGGTGAGGGACGAGGCGCAGTAAGGGGATTAGTCCTTGGGGCAGGTGAGGGATGAGGTACAGTAAGGGGATTAGTCCTTGGAGCAGGTGAGGGATGAGGTGCAGTAAGAGGATTAGTCCTTGGGGCAGGTGAGGGACGAGGCGCAGTAAGGGGATTAGTCCTTGGGGCAGGTGAGGGATGAGGTGCAGTAAGGGGATTAGTCCTTGGGGCAGGTGAGGGACGAGGCGCAGTAAGGGGATTAGTCCTTGGGGCAGGTGAGGGACGAGGTGCAGTAAGGGGATTAGTCCTTGGGGCAGGCGAGGGACGAGGTGCAGTAAGGGGATTAGTCCTTGGGGCAGGTGAGGGACGAGGTGCAGTAAGGGGATTAGTCCTTGGGGCAGGCGAGGGACGAGGTGCAGTAAGGGGATTAGTACTTGGGGCAGGTGAGGGACGAGGCGCAGTAAGGGGATTAGTCCTAGGGGCAGGTGAGGGATGAGGTGCAGTAAGGGGATTAGTCCTTGGGGCAGGTGAGGGACGGGGCGCAGTAAGGGGATTAGTCCTTGGGGCAGGTGATGGACGAGGCACAGTAAGGGGATTAGTCCTTGGGGCAGGCGAGGGACGAGGTGCAGTAAGGGGATTAGTCCTTGGGGCAGGTGAGGGACGAGGAGCAGTAAGAGGATTAGTCCTTGGGGCAGGTGAGGGACGAGGCGCAGTAAGGGGATTAGTCCTTGGGGCAGGTGAGGGACGAGGTGCAGTATGAGGATTAGTCCTTGGGGCAGGCGAGGGACGGGGCGCAGTAAGGGGATTAGTCCTTGGGGCAGGTGAGGGACGAGGCGCAGTAAGGGGATTAGTCCTTGGGGCAGGTGAGGGATGAGGTGCAGTAAGGGGATTAGTCCTTGGGGCAGGTGAGGGACGAGGCGCAGTAAGGGGATTAGTCCTTGGGGCAGGTGAGGGATGAGGTGCAGTAAGGGGATTAGTCCTTGGGGCAGGTGAGGGATGAGGTACAGTAAGGGGATTAGTCCTTGGGGCAGGTGAGGGACGAGGAGTAGTAAGGGGATTAGTCCTTGGGGCAGGCGAGGGAAGAGGCGCAGTAAGGGGATTAGTCCTTGGGGCAGGTGAGGGACGAGGTGCAGTATGAGGATTAGTCCTTGGGGCAGGTGAGGGACGAGGTGCAGTAAGGGGATTAGTCCTTGGGGCAGGTGAGGGACGAGGTGCAGTAAGGGGATTAGTCCTTGGGGCAGGTGAGGGACGAGGTGCAGTAAGGGGATTAGTCCTTGGGGCAGGTGAGGGACGAGGAGCAGTAAGGGGATTAGTCCTTGGGGCAGGTGAGGGACGAGGTGCAGTAAGGGGATTAGTCCTTGGGGCAGGTGAGGGACGAGGTGCAGTAAGGGGATTAGTCCTTGGGGCAGGCGAGGGACGGGGCGCAGTAAGGGGATTAGTCCTTGGGGCAGGTGAGGGACGAGGCGCAGTAAGGGGATTAGTCCTTGGGGCAGGTGATGGAAGAGGCGCAGTAAGGGGATTAGTCCTTGGGGCAGGTGAGGGACGAGGAGCAGTAAGGGGATTAGTCCTTGGGGCAGGTGAGGGACGAGGTGCAGTATGAGGATTAGTCCTTGGGGCAGGCGAGGGACGAGGAGCAGTAAGGGGATTAGTCCTTGGGGCAGGCGAGGGAAGAGGCGCAGTAAGGGGATTAGTCCTTGGGGCAGGCGAGGGACGAGGAGCAGTAAGAGGATTAGTCCTTGGGGCAGGTGAGGGACGAGGCGCAGTAAGGGGATTAGTCCTTGGGGCAGGCGAGGGACGAGGTGCAGTAAGGGGATTAGTCCTTGGGGCAGGTGAGGGACGAGGTGCAGTAAGGGGATTAGTCCTTGGGGCAGGCGAGGGACGAGGTGCAGTAAGGGGATTAGTACTTGGGGCAGGTGAGGGACGAGGCGCAGTAAGGGGATTAGTCCTTGGGGCAGGTGAGGGATGAGGTGCAGTAAGGGGATTAGTCCTTGGGGCAGGTGAGGGACGGGGCGCAGTAAGGGGATTAGTCCTTGGGGCAGGTGATGGACGAGGCACAGTAAGGGGATTAGTCCTTGGGGCAGGCGAGGGACGAGGTGCAGTAAGGGGATTAGTCCTTGGGGCAGGTGAGGGACGAGGAGCAGTAAGAGGATTAGTCCTTGGGGCAGGTGAGGGACGAGGTGCAGTAAGGGGATTAGTCCTTGGGGCAGGTGAGGGACGAGGTGCAGTAAGAGGATTAGTCCTTGGGGCAGGTGAGGGACGAGGTGCAGTATGAGGATTAGTCCTTGGGGCAGGCGAGGGACGAGGAGTAGTAAGGGGATTAGTCCTTGGGGCAGGTGAGGGATGAGGTGCAGTAAGGGGATTAGTCCTAGGGGCAGGCGAGGGAAGAGGCGCAGTAAGGGGATTAGTCCTTGGGGCAGGTGAGGGACGAGGTGCAGTATGAGGATTAGTCCTTGGGGCAGGTGAGGGATGAGGTGCAGTAAGGGGATTAGTCCTTGGGGCAGGTGAGGGACGAGGTGCAGTAAGAGGATTAGTCCTAGGGGCAGGCGAGGGAAGAGGCGCAGTAAGGGGATTAGTCCTTTGGGCAGGTGAGGGACGAGGTGCAGTAAGGGGATTAGTCCTTGGGGCAGGTGAGGGATGAGGTGCAGTAAGGGGATTAGTCCTTGGGGCAGGCGAGGGACGAGGAGCAGTAAGGGGATTAGTCCTTGGGGCAGGCGAGGGACGAGGTGCAGTAAGGGGATTAGTACTTGGGGCAGGTGAGGGACGAGGCACAGTAAGGGGATTAGTCCTTGGGGCAGGTGAGGGACGAGGTGCAGTAAGAGGATTAGTCCTTGTGGCAGGCGAGGGACGAGGAGCAGTAAGGGGATTAGTCCTTGGGGCAGGTGAGGGACAATGTGCAGTAAGGGGATTAGTCCTGGGGCAGGCGAGGGACGAGGTGCAGTAAGGGGATTAGTCCTTGGGGCAGGTGAGGGACGAGGTGCAGTAAGGGGTTAGTCCTTGGGGCAGGTGAGGGACGAGGTGCAGTAAGGGGATTAGTCCTTGGGGCAGGTGAGGGACGAGGTGCAGTAAGGGGATTAGTCCTTGGGGCAGGTGAGGGACGAGGCGCAGTAAGGGGATTAGTCCTTGGGGCAGGCGAGGGACGAGGTGCAGTAAGGGGATTAGTCCTTGGGGCAGGTGAGGGACGAGGTGCAGTAAGGGGATTAGTCCTTGGGGCAGGTGAGGGACGAGGTGCAGTAAGGGGATTAGTCCTTGGGGCAGGTGAGGGACGAGGTGCAGTAAGGGGATTAGTCCTTGGGGCAGGTGAGGGACGAGGAGCAGTAAGGGGATTAGTCCTTGGGGCAGGTGAGGGACGAGGTGCAGTAAGGGGATTAGTCCTTGGGGCAGGTGAGGGATGAGGAGCAGTAAGGGGATTAGTACTTGGGGCAGGCGAGGGACGAGGTGCAGTAAGAGGATTAGTCCTTGGGGCAGGCGAGGGACGAGGTGCAGTAAGGGGATTAGTCCTTGGGGCAGGCGAGGGACGAGGTGCAGTAAGGGGATTAGTCCTTGGGGCAGGTGAGGGACGAGGAGCAGTAAGGGGATTAGTACTTGGGGCAGGCGAGGGACGAGGTGCAGTAAGAGGATTAGTCCTTGGGGCAGGTGAGGGACGAGGTGCAGTAAGGGGATTAGTCCTTGGGGCAGGTGATGGACGAGGCGCGGTAAGGGGATTAGTCCTTGGGGCAGGTGAGGGACGAGGCGCAGTAAGGGGATTAGTCCTTGGGGCAGGTGAGGGACGGGGCGCAGTAAGAGGATTAGTCCTTGGGGCAGGTGAGGGACGAGGCGCAGTATGGGGATTAGTCCTTGGGGCAGGTGAGGGACGAGGTGCAGTAAGGGGATTAGTCCTTGGGGCAGGTGAGGGACGAGGAGCAGTAAGGGTATTAGTCCTTGGGGCAGGTGAGGGACGAGGAGCAGTAAGGGGATTAGTCCTTGGGGCAGGTGAGGGATGAGGAGCAGTAAGGGGATTAGTCCTTGGGGCAGGTGAGGGACGAGGTGCAGTAAGGGGATTAGTCCTTGAGGCAGGTGAGGGACGAGGTGCAGTAAGGGGATTAGTCCTTGGGGCAGGTGAGGGACGAGGTGCAGTAAGGGGATTAGTCCTTGGGGCAGGTGAGGGACGAGGCGCAGTAAGGGGATTAGTCCTTGAGGCAGGTGAGGGACGAGGAGCAGTAAGGGGATTAGTCCTTGGGGCAGGTGAGGGATGAGGAGCAGTAAGGGGATTAGTCCTTGGGGCAGGTGAGGGACGAGGCGCAGTAAGGGGATTAGTCCTTGGGGCAGGTGAGGGACGGGGCGCAGTAAGAGGATTAGTCCTTGGGGCAGGCGAGGGACGAGGAGCAGTAAGGGGATTAGTCCTTGGGGCAGGTGAGGGAAGAGGTGCAGTAAGGGGATTAGTCCTTGGGGCAGGTGAGGGACGAGGCGCAGTATGGGGATTAGTCCTTGGGGCAGGTGAGGGACGAGGTGCAGTAAGGGGATTAGTCCTTGGGGCAGGCGAGGGATGAGGTGCAGTAAGGGGATTAGTCCTTGGGGCAGGCGAGGGACGAGGAGCAGTAAGTGGATTAGTCCTTGGGGCAGGTGAGGGATGAGGAGCAGTAAGGGGATTAGTCCTTGGGGCAGGTGAGGGACGAGGTGCAGTAAGGGGATTAGTCCTTGGGGCAGGTGAGGGACGAGGTGCAGTAAGAGGATTAGTCCTAGGGGCAGGTGAGGGACGAGGCGCAGTAAGGGGATTAGTCCTTGGGGCAGGTGAGGGACGAGGTGCAGTAAGGGGATTAGTCCTAGGGGCAGGTGAGGGATGAGGTGCAGTAAGGGGATTAGTCCTTGGGGCAGGTGAGGGACGAGGCGCAGTAAGGGGATTAGTCCTTGGGGCAGGCGAGGGACGAGGAGCAGTAAGGAGATTAGTCCTTGGGGCAGGTGAGGGATGAGGAGCAGTAAGGGGATTAGTCCTTGGGGCAGGTGAGGGACGAGGTGCAGTAAGAGGATTAGTCCTAGGGGCAGGTGAGGGACGAGGCGCAGTAAGGGGATTAGTCCTAGGGGCAGGTGAGGGACGGGGCGCAGGAAGGGGATTAGTCCTTGGGGCAGGTGAGGGATGAGGTGCAGTAAGGGGATTAGTCCTTGGGGCAGGTGAGGGATGAGGTGCAGTAAGGGGATTAGTCCTTGGGGCAGGTGAGGGACGAGGCGCAGTAAGGGGATTAGTCCTTGGGGCAGGTGAGGGACGAGGCGCAGTAAGGGGATTAGTCCTTGGGGCAGGTGAGGGATGAGGTGCAGTAAGGGGATTAGTCCTTGAGGCAGGTGAGGGACAAGGTGCAGTAAGGGGATTAGTCCTTGGGGCAGGCGAGGGACGAGGTGCAGTAAGGGGATTAGTACTTGGGGCAGGTGAGGGACGAGGCGCAGTAAGGGGATTAGTCCTTGGAGCAGGCGAGGGACGAGGTGCAGTAAGAGGATTAGTCCTTGGGGCAGGTGAGGGACGAGGTGCAGTAAGGGGATTAGTCCTTGGGGCAGGTGAGGGATGAGGTGCAGTAAGGGGATTAGTCCTTGGGGCAGGTGAGGGATGAGGTGCAGTAAGGGGATTAGTCCTTGGGGCAGGTGAGGGACGAGGCACAGTAAGGGGATTAGTCCTTGGGGCAGGTGAGGGACGAGGCGCAGTAAGGGGATTAGTCCTTGGGGCAGGTGAGGGATGAGGTGCAGTAAGGGGATTAGTCCTTGGGGCAGGTGAGGGACAAGGTGCAGTAAGGGGATTAGTCCTTGGGGCAGGCGAGGGACGAGGAGCAGTAAGGGGATTAGTCCTTGGGGCAGGCGAGGGACGGGGCGCAGTAAGGGGATTAGTCCTTGGGGCAGGTGAGGGACGAGGTGCAGTAAGGGGATTAGTCCTTGGGGCAGGCGAGGGACGAGGCGCAGTAAGGGGATTAGTCCTTGGGGCAGGCGAGGGACGAGGTGCAGTAAGGGGATTAGTACTTGGGGCAGGTGAGGGACGAGGCGCAGTAAGGGGATTAGTCCTTGGGGCAGGCGAGGGACGAGGTGCAGTAAGGGGATTAGTACTTGGGGCAGGTGAGGGACGAGGCGCAGTAAGGGGATTAGTCCTTGGGGCAGGTGAGGGATGAGGTACAGTAAGGGGATTAGTCCTTGGGGCAGGTGAGGGATGAGGTACAGTAAGGGGATTAGTCCTTGGGGCAGGTGAGGGACGAGGAGCAGTAAGGGGATTAGTCCTTGGGGCAGGTGAGGGACGAGGCGCAGTAAGGGGATTAGTCCTTGGGGCAGGTGAGGGATGAGGTGCAGTAAGGGGATTAGTCCTTGGGGCAGGTGAGGGACGAGGAGCAGTAAGGGGATTAGTCCTTGGAGCAGGTGAGGGACGAGGAGCAGTAAGGGGATTAGTCCTTGGGGCAGGCGAGGGACGAGGAGCAGTAAGGGGATTAGTCCTTGGGGCAGGTGCAGGACAAAGCACAGTAAGAGAATTGGTCCTAGTGGTAAGTGCAGGCCGAGGCACAGTAAGGGGGATTAGTCCTAGTGATAAATGCAGGACGAGGCACAGTAAGGGAATTAGTCCTATTGGTAAGTGCAGGACAAGGCACAGTAAGGGAATTAGTCCTAGTGGTAAGTGCAGAACGAGGCACAGTAAGGGGATTAGTCCTAGTGGTAAGTGCAGGCCGAGGCACAGTAAGGGAATTAGTCCTAGTGGTAAGTGCAGGACGAGGCACAGTAAGGGGATCATTTGTATATCCAGTAGGTTTATATGTAAGAATGCTCCGAGAGACCTGATACGTTTCTGCACAAAATTTGAAGATTTCATTAAAGACACGGAGGTGAATATTATGATGTACCTTCCTTTACTGTTCTTATAGCAGCAAATATACAGATCTATTCAAACAGAAAAACTTTAACACACAAATGCTTACATTCCTTTAGAATCCCATGAACCAATCAATTCACA
Organism: Rhinophrynus dorsalis; assembly: GCA_037306005.1. Classification (NCBI taxonomy): domain Eukaryota; kingdom Metazoa; phylum Chordata; class Amphibia; order Anura; family Rhinophrynidae; genus Rhinophrynus; species Rhinophrynus dorsalis. The sequence goes on from JBBDGT010000065.1 coordinate 66,246, forward strand.
GCGACCCCTAGAACTGAAAGTCTCCTCATAAACATTTGATTTCCCATTCTGATGCGTGAACTTTTCTAACTTCACTCGATTAACCTCAATGTGACTTTAACTGCTCCAAATACATCCGATGGTTTTCATCCTGTGAAGACAAAATATAAAGTACTTAATAGGGAGGGTTTTTAACGGAGGGATAATATTTGTCTCCATGTCTTTAATAAAATATGGACTTTCCGTCACAAAGTGAAGAAAATCCTCGAGTTTTATTACAAGAACGGAGGTGAATATTCTGCTAGTTCAGTAATAAACATGATTAATAGTTTTAAAGTAAAATGTTATGAGCATAAACTCTGTAGACCAATCTGCATCCAGTCACAAACATCTAGATGCCATAGATCCCCTTGAGGAAAGCGTTCCAAAAAAAGGGGAGGTATCGATCCCCGCCCAGTACATGATCCACTAAAGTCACAGAAGATACCAGAAACTACTCCACAATTGGGAGATCCTATCCAGCTATTTCGTGCTTTTATTAGCCAATATGGCTACAAAAAAAGACTACACAAAAAAACTCAAAAAGTCTCTTGACTCGAAAGACTCTACGGATACTAAAGTAACAGCCCAGACCGCCTCTTCTATCCATCTCGCTTCATCTGATAACATTGTATCTCTGTCCCCTCCAAGACATGTATCTTCAGTAAATGATACAACTATGCAGGACTTTCAACTCATGCTGGACTCAGTGAGACAACAAATTATGGAAGGTGTTGTATCAGCCATTAATGGCATAAGGAATGATATTCTTTCCATCCACAATAAAATGGTTGAGCTTTCCAATACGATCCAACAACATGATGAAGACATAAACATAAATAGGAGAAACATTGATTATAACTACTTTACAATTGCTGACCTTTCTGCAAAAATTGACTCCCTGGAAAACGAGAATAGAAAAAAGAACTTAAGGATCAGAGGGATACCAGAGTCTTGTGCTGATCTTACTAAAACATGCCAGGAGTTGTTAATGTACATTTATGGCCAGGAACTCCCTATTCCAACAAGATGGTTCTCCAACTCTTATCGTTTTGGAAGAAAAAATGTGAGATCTACACAGCATAGATATGTGATAATCAGATGTACCTCTTTGGACATAAGATATAATCCAATGAGACTGGCAAGGATTAGGAATCTGAACAACTTTAACGGAATGACAATCTCCTTATTCCCAGATATTGCCTCTACACTTTTACAGAAAAAATAGCATTAAAACCTTTAACTGTGTGGCTCAGACAAACATATTCGCTACGCCTGGAGGTATACTCCTTTTGCATTGTCATTTTCATATAATGGGAAGGCCTACTTGATCAAAGATGGAGATGAGGGGCGTGAGACTCTGAAGAAGCTGGAGGAGTCCGTTAGCAACGCGAGGTCCCAGTCAAGAAGTCCCATGGAGCAACGTCCCCCTCCTCGTTCCAGCCGACGTCCTTGGTCCCCTGCTTGTGCACATGCGGCAGATCTCCCAAGATCGGACCCACCAACTGTAACACAACCTGGAAGTCCCTCCCCCAACACCTCCAAATGTAAATTGAGTCCTCAACTGGACAAACTATCCAAAGACTGATGGTCCAATTAGCTCTCTTTTATTGCCTGCCAAATTTTGGCATGCCTGGTGGCTGATTCTCCCTAATTTTAACAGTACTGTTTATGATGCCGCAGTGGAGCTTGGGCTACTTCCGGTTCGGGGCGGTGGGCTGCGTTTGGATGCGGTCTGCTTCCTTGTGCCGGGTGGTGATCCAATCCCGTCGCCTCTGTTTATTTAACATAATTTTGCAGCATTTATAATTGTTCTTTGTTCGGCTCAAGTTTAATTACGCACCTGTCACACTAGTCCACATATTTAATATTTTCACACATTGCTTGTGATCCCCAACAGTACTCTACACTCCTCATACAAAGATGAATAAATGTTACTTATCAATACACTCTTTACATTATACAATATATTTCTTAATAGAATAGTACAATCCCCAGACATGTTCATTGATGTTGTTTGCATGATCCCTAAATATACTCCCCTTACAGGAGATATGCATATAGCCCATAGTAATGTTCTTTATGTTTTATTTTACACACGTCCAACATTAAGTTTATAAGTTCCCTAAGAGTGCACTACATTCCTCATATAAAGGTTATACTTAAAGGGATAGTAATGTTTCATAATAAAAGCAGCTGTAATTAATCATCATAGTATTTGGACTTTGGAGAGTGTTATTTCAATTCTGTCAGAGTTCTAGTTCAGGAGTAATTCAATGATAAAGTGTCCCCCTTTTTACTGATGTAACACTGCTCAGCCAGATCAGAAGGGAGGTGCCCAGGTAGACTACAGAGAGGGACAATCTTCAATTAAGATAAGGGAAAAACCAGAAAAACTTGTCAAGGGGGACAGGGCTTTCATTGTTCTCATAGGAAGAAGATTGTCCCCTTCTGTTATCTGTCTGGTCTATGGACTGGATTCCACATCTGAGAAGAGATGGCTTACACTAGGTAAAAGGGGGGCAGGGCTTTCATTGTTCTCATAGGAAGAAGATTGTCCCCTTCTGTTATCTGTCTGGTCTATGGACTGGATTCCACATCTGAGAAGAGATGGCTTACACTAGGTAAAAGGGGGGCAGGGCTTTCATTGTTCTCATAGGAAGAAGATTGTCCCCTTCTGTTATCTGTCTGGTCTATGGACTGGATTCCACATCTGAGAAGAGATGGCTTACACTAGGTAAAAGGGGGCAGGGCTTTCATTGTTCTCATAGGAAGAAGATTGTCCCCTTCTGTTATCTGTCTGGTCTATGGACTGGATTCCACATCTGAGAAGAGATGGCTTACACTAGGTAAAAGGGGAAGGAGGGGAAATTTTGCTTGTGAATATCTCATAAACCATAACGGTCTGAGAGATAAGACTTATATCATTCTTCATGTTTTTTTAATGTCTACAAAATAAAATAAAGATAAAACGAAGTATTACTATCCCTTTAACTTTCATCGCATTATTCTGGACTCACTATGTAAGAGAGGCACTTGTACTCCCTGACAACATACTCTATGCTCGGTGTAACATATGACTCCCACTATCCTCGCATGGATTAAAGCCCCTAACAATACACTACACTCCTTATACAAAAGTCATATAATTGTTATTTTTCAATACACTTCATTAATAGTATTTTGAATTTCTAAATAGAATATTACATTCCTCATTCTTAAAGGGATAGTAATACTTCTTTTTAACTTTATTTTATTCTGTAGGCATTAAAAAAACATGAAGAACGATATAAGTCTTATCTCTCAAACCTTTATGGTTTATGAGATATTCACAAGCAAAGTTCCCCTCCCGCCCCTTTTACCTAGTGTAAGCCATCTCTTCTCAGATGTGGAATGCAGTCCATAGACCAGACAGATAACAGCAGGGGACAATATTCTTCCTATGAGAACAATGAAATCCCTGCCCCTTTTACCTAGTGTAAGCCATCTCTTCTCAGATGTGGAATCCAGTCCATAGACCAGACAGATAACAGCAGGGGACAATCTTCTTCCTATGAGAACAATGAAAGCCCTTCCCCCCTTTTACCTAGTGTAAGCCATCTCTTCTCAGATGTGGAATGCAGTCCATAGACCAGACAGATAACAGCAGGGGACAATCTTCTTCCTATGAGAACAATGAAATCCCTGCCCCCTTTTACCTAGTGTAATCCATCTCTTCTCAGATGTGGAATGCAGTCCATAGACCAGACAGATAACAGCAGGGGACAATCTTCTTCCTATGAGAACAATGAAAGCCCTGTCCCCCTGTTACCTAGTGTAAGCCATCTCTTCTCAGATGTGGAATGCAGTCCATAGACCAGACAGATAACAGCAGGGGACAATATTCTTCCTATGAGAACAATGAAATCCCTGCCCCTTTTACCTAGTGTAAGCCATCTCTTCTCAGATGTGGAATCCAGTCCATAGACCAGACAGATAACAGCAGGGGACAATCTTCTTCCTATGAGAACAATGAAAGCCCTTCCCCCCTTTTACCTAGTGTAAGCCATCTCTTCTCAGATGTGGAATGCAGTCCATAGACCAGACAGATAACAGCAGGGGACAATCTTCTTCCTATGAGAACAATGAAATCCCTGCCCCCTTTTACCTAGTGTAATCCATCTCTTCTCAGATGTGGAATGCAGTCCATAGACCAGACAGATAACAGCAGGGGACAATCTTCTTCCTATGAGAACAATGAAATCCCTGCCCTCCTTTTACCTAGGGTAAGCCATCTCTTCTCAGATGTGGAATCCAGTCCATAGACCAGAAAGATAACAGCAGGGGACAATCTTCTTCCTATGAGAACAATGAAAGCCCTGCCCCTTTTACCTAGTGTAAGCCATCTCTTCTCAGATGTGGAATCCAGTCCATAGACCAGACAGATAACAGCAGGGGACAATCTTCTTCCTATGAGAACAATGAAATCCCTGCCCCCTTTTACCTAGTGTAAGCCATCTCTTCTCAGATGTGGAATCCAGTCCATAGACCAGACAGATAACAGCAGGGGACAATCTTCTTCCTATGAGAACAATGAAAGCCCTGCCCCTTTTACCTAGTGTAAGCCATCTCTTCTCAGATGTGGAATACAGTCCATAGACCAGACAGATAACAGCAGGGGACAATCTTCTTCCTATGAGAACAATGAAAGCCCTTCCCCCCTTTTACCTAGTGTAAGCCATCTCTTCTCAGATGTGGAATCCAGTCCATAGACCAGACAGATAACAGCAGGGGACAATCTTCTTCCTATGAGAACAATGAAAGCCCTGCCCCCCTTTTACCTAGTGTAAGCCATCTCTTCTCAGATGTGGAATGTAGTCCATAGACCAGACAGATAACAGCAGGGGACAATCTTCTTCCTATGAGAACAATGAAAGCCCTGCCCCCCTTTTACCTAGTGTAAGTCATCTCTTCTCAGATGTGGAATCCAGTCCATAGACCAGACAGATAACAGAAGGGGACAATCTTCTTCCTATGAGAACAATGAAAGCCCTGCCCCCCTTTTACCTAGTGTAAGCCATCTCTTCTCAGATGTGGAATCCAGTCCATAGAACAGACAGATAACAGAAGGGGACAATCTTCTTCCTATGAGAACAATGAAAGCCCTGCCCCTTTTACCTAGTGTAAGCCATCTCTTCTCAGATGTGGAATCCAGTCCATAGACCAGACAGATAACAGAAGGGGACAATCTTCTTCCTATGAGAACAATGAAAGCCCTGCCCCCCTTTTACCTAGTGTAAGTCATCTCTTCTCAGATGTGGAATGCAGTCCATAGACCAGACAGATAACAGAAGGGGACAATCTTCTTCCTATGAGAACAATGAAATCCCTGCCCCCCTTGACAAGTTTTTCAGGTTTTTCCCTTATCTTAATTGAAGATTGTCCCTCTCTGCAGTCTACCTGGGCAGCTCCCTTCTGATCTGGCTGAGCAGTGTTACATCAGTAAAAGGGGCGGGAGGGGGATATTTTGCTTGTGAATATCTCTTAAACCATAAAGGTTTGAGAGATAAGACTTATATCATTCTTCGTGTTTTTTTAATGCCTACAAAATAAAATAAAGTTAAAACGAAGTATTACTATCCCTTTAAAACATGTGTTTTGCAGATGTTTGTGCAATCCCTAACTACACTTCCCATACAGGCAATGTTTGCATTGCCCCTAGTAATGCTCTTTAAGCTTTATTTTCCTCACAACCCCCATCAAGTATATAGGATCATTTACATTGTACTAAATCCCTCATATAATATATAATGAGTGTGGATTGTGGTGTCCTTCCTAGCAATGTCTATTCCACGTCCACTCTAACACTTACACATGATCACCTTTTACACACAATAATTCCATACAGGCTTTAGGCGTATAAAAATGTTCACCTTACCTAACCTGTCCCTTATATGTTAATAGTCATCCTCAAATTTAACATTGGTTCCATCATTTTGAAATTTTTATATGGGATTTTGGAGACGGAAGCTTTCCCCATCATTAGCTCAAAGGTAGTTGTTCTACCTCTCTTAACATTGTTTGTTCTTAATGTTTTGTTTGTTTAATATCTTTGTTCATTGATTATGTCTGACTTATGTATTACCTCCATAAATGTCGGGGGTTTTTGCTCTCAGCACAAAAGAAGAAAAGTTTTCTTAAGCTTACGTAGACATAACCCAGATTTAATTTTTTTGCAAGAAATAAAAATGAGTAAGGTTTCTGAAGTCAAATTTCTGAACAAAAAATACCAAAGATTCTTTTTATGTAGCAATCTATCAAAAAAGGGTGGTGTTGCTATTTTGATCCCTTTTTGGTAGATAATATCCTTAAAGATGTTAACAGAGGCTATATTATAGTTGTTGGGTCCATTTCTGATGACACTAGTCTCTGTATATGGTCCACAGAGATCAAAGGTCTCCTTTTTTTTGTAGGCCAAGGAATGACATTTCTTCATGCAGAAAAGGTTCTCTAATTCTGGGAATAACTTTATGGATGCGTTGGGCCTTATTGACCCCTGGCGTTTCTTATATCCAAACAGAAAGGAATACACTCAATTTTCTGCCCATTTCATCATTTGGTCAAGAATTGATTTTTTTTTTTTTTTTTTTTTTTTTTTTTTAGTGGTCCGGAGGCCTGGTCTGATCACAGTTCTGTCTCTCTTTGGTTTACTCCTGCCTTAATTGATGTGAGGAAAAGATGCTGGAGGATCAACGAGAGGATGTTACTAAATAATAGTGTTAAAGTAGAGGTCAAAGATAAGATTAACTTCTTTTTCGATCAAAATGATGATGGGCAGGTTGGTGATAATACTCTCTGGAACGGACATAAAGCAGTACTATGTGGTGAATTAATCAGAATAGCCAAACTCAGGTACAGGTAAAGATCCGAACAAATTAAATTATTAGAATCAGACCTGCACAGCCTTCTTCAGAAACAAGCCCTTTCCCCTAGTATTTCAAGAGCTAGAACTATTAATAAAATTAGAGACCAATTAAATGTCTTATTGGATAAAGATGTAGACAAGACTGTGGCCTGGCTCAGACAGAAATACTACCGATGGGATAATAAACCTCATACTTATCTAGCTCATCGCCTGACTTCCCCTAAACAATTTAGTTATATTAAAAGATTGGATTGTGGCAAAGCGGGCCTCAGCTCAAAAATTTCAAGTATTGTTAAGACTTTTCAAGAATATTACACAAACCTATTTAGTAAAAATGGTGATTTTCGCACAGCAGACTTTGATTCCTTTATGTCAAAGATTCATCTTCAGCGTTTAAATGAAGACGGGAAAGCTAAATTGAATCGCCCAGTTAAACTAGAAGTTGTTCAGAAAGCTATCGCCAGTATAAAGAATTCCTCCTGTCCTGGTCCGGACGGTTTCAGTAACTTTTACTAATGAATTGACACCTTACCTAATCCGTTTCTCTAAACACATTCTGGAATCTAAAAAATCAGATCCTGAATCTAATCTCTCCTTTATTAGTGTCTTGGAAAAACCAGGTAGGAACCCTGAGAAGGAGGAGAATTACACACCTATTAGCTTATTAAATTCAGATATTAAAATCCTCTCCAAAGATTTAGCAGTTCGCCTTGGTTCTTTTATCCCCTTTTCAATCCATAAAGACCAATGTGGTTTCATCCCTGGCAGGCAAACTTCTGACAACATAAGAAGAATTTTTAATAACTTATCCATCTGTAAAAGGTTTAATGTATAAGAAATCCTTTTTTTGTCCTTAGACATCAATAAGGCTTTCCACTCTCTTCACTGGTCCTATATTGATGGAGTCCTTAACTCCTTTGGCCTTGATGGGATCCTATCCAACTTTCTGGTTCTCACAATTCATGTCAGAGTAAATGAAGGATTATGGGTTATGAGAGTAGTCCATTCGATCTTGAAAGAGGGGTCAGACAGGGTTGTCCACTTTCTCCAATGATCTTTGCCCTTTGTATGGAACCTCTTGCTGAAAACATCAGAAAATGTGATGGTATTCACCTTGGTAGAGAAGATCGGGATAAGATAAGTTTATATGCTGACGATCTGATCCTCTATTTGTCTGACCCCTTATCCAGCCTCTCCAATTTGTGGTCTACACTTAACAAATGTGGGCAATTTCTGGCTTAGTTATTAACAAAGAGAAGTCAGAATACCTAGGAATTAATCTGTCTCAAAAGAAACTGAACTCACTATTCTTAACAGGTTTGGTCTTAAAATTTGTCCTGATCATCCGTCTCATCTAGGAGTAGCTGTAATACAGGGTTATAACAAAACATTTAAACTCAATTACAAGTCTTTGTTCAACAAAATTGATTCACTCCTTTCCCTTTGGAAATCACTCCCCTTATCTTTAGTTGGTAGACTTATCGCTATTAAAATGGTCATTTTACCTAAACTTTTGTATTTGTTCAGGACTCTTCCCATAGAAGTCAAATCTGACCTTGTAGGTCTGCAAAATAAATAATTCAACTTTATATGGGCTGGTAAACATCCCTGAATTAAACGTGATTACCTTTACAGACCTAGGGGCCTTGGAGGCCTTATGGTCCCACATCTTCATAAATATTATGTAGCTTCATCTCTTACCCATCTTTTATATTTAAGCTCAAAGTCTATTGATAAATGGCTCCTTCCTAGATGGATAGTTCAAGAACGTGTTTTCCTAAGCCAGACTCATTTTGACAACCAAGTATGGTCTAGCAAGCGACTAAAAGGCCGGCTTAATAAACAACCCCTGGACAGCACCAAATCCCTCCTCAGAACTTGGAATAAAGTTAAAACCCCATTTAAAGGGATAGTATTACTTCAAAATTACTATCCCTCATATTGTAGCCCTTAATAAACTGAGTTAAATGACACCAGCGGCATCTCTCAGACCTTTATGGTGTAAGAGATAGACGCTTTCACAGTTTCCTCTCCCCTGCTGTCAGCGTTCTGCTGCCAGCAGGGGAATCTGGTCCCGGGACAGATGGAGGCTCTTAAACAGAGCTGATATCTCGTTATGGAAGGAAAAATGATTCACTGAAACAGCCTTCTACATGTGCTTGGCTACCAAGCACACGTATAAGACTGTTTCAATTAATAATTTTTCCTTCCATATCGAGATATCGGCTCTGCTGAAGAGCCTCCTCTTGATTCAGAGACCGGATTCTCTTACTGGTAGCAGAACGCTGACAGCAGGGGAGAGGAAACTTTGAAAGCGACTATCTCTTACACCATAAAGGTCTGAGAGATGCCGCAGGTGTCATTTAACTCAGTTTATTAAGGGCTACAATATGAGGGATAGTAATTTTGAAGTAATACTATCCCTTTAAACTTATTGATTTTTGCTCTAAACTACTCCCTCTTTCTAATCTTGAACTTTTTGATCGGGATGATTGAGTCTGCAATTCTTACTTCCTTTTCAAATACTAATGATATCCATACCATCAGAGATGTCATTTTTAGAGGTGAATTAATCAGTTTTAACTCCCTCTTTAAAGATATTACGTTACATGACTCCATCACTGCTTTTACTCCTCATTGAAAATCTGCTTGGATTAATAATTAAAATATATCTCTCTCATGGTGTGTGTGTGTGTGTGTATAATCTATCACATGGTGTGTGTGTATAATCTATCACATGGTGTGTGTGTGTGTGTGTGTGTGTGTGTGTGTGTATAATCTCATGGTGTGTGTGTGTGTGTATAATCTCTCTCATGGTGTGTGTGTGTGTATGTATAATCTCTCTCATGGTGTGTGTGTGTGTATAATCTCTGTAATGGTGTGTGTATAATCTCTCTCATGGTGTGTGTGTGTGTATGTATAATCTCTCTCATGGTGTGTGTGTGTGTATAATCTCTGTAATGGTGTGTGTATAATCTCTCTCATGGTGTGTGTGTGTGTGTGTGTATAATCTCTCTAATGGTGTGTGTATAATCTCTCTCATGGTGTGTGTGTGTGTGTGTATGATGGATAACGGTATCTCTCTCATGGTGTGTGTATGATGGATAACGGTATCTCTCTCATGGTGTGTGTGTATGATGGATAACGGTATCTCTCTCATGGTGTGTGTGTGTGTATGATGGATAACGGTATCTCTCTCATGGTGTGTGTATGATGGATAACGGTATCTCTCTCATGGTGTGTGTGTATGATGGATAACGGTATCTCTCTCATGGTGTGTGTGTGTATGATGGATAACGGTATCTCTCTCATGGTGTGTGTATGATGGATAACGGTATCTCTCTCATGGTGTGTGTGTATGATGGATAACGGTATCTCTCTCATGGTGTGTGTGTATGATAGATAACGGTATATCTCTCATGGTGTGTGTGTGTATGATGGATAACGGTATCTCTCTCATGGTGTGTGTGTTTGATGGATAACGGTCTCTCTCTCATGGTGTGTGTATGATGGATAACAGTATCTCTCTCATGGTGTGTGTATGATAGATAACGGTATCTCTCTCATGGTGTGTGTGTATGATGGATAATGGTATCTCTCTCATGGTGTGTGTGTGTGATACATAACAGTATCTCTCTCATGGTGTGTGTGTATGATGGATAACGTTATCTCTCTCATGGTGTGTGTATGATGGATAACGGTATCTCTCTCATGGTGTGTGTATGATGGATAACGGTATCTCTCTCATGGTGTGTGTGTGTGTGTGATACATAACAGTATCTCTCTCATGGTGTGTGTATGATGGATAACGGTATCTCTCTCATGGTGTGTGTATGATGGATAACGGTATCTCTCTCATGGTGTGTGTGTGTGTGTATGATGGATAACGGTATCTCTCTCATGATGTGTGTATGATGGATAACGGTATCTCTCTCATGGTGTGTATGATGGCTAACGGTATCTCTCTCATGGTGTGTGTGTGTATGATAGATAAAGGTATCTCTCTCATGGTGTGTGTGTGTGTATGATAGATAACGGTATCTCTCTCATGGTGTGTGTGTGTGTGTGTGTGTGTGTGTGTGTGTGATGGATAACAGTCTCTCTCTCTCTCGTGTGTATAATATCACTCCTGTTGTGTGTGATTTTCTCAGGGAAGGAACCCAGAGGACCAAGTGAAGATGATTGGGTGGGTGGAGGAGTATAACCAGACCTGCACCCCAGAGGAGAGGATCATGGTATCAGTGGAGATTGAGAAGGAACGGGACGAACTCTACCAGCTGTTCCCTCATGGTGACCTGGTAAGGACTGGAGGGTCTAGAGGTTTCACCATGTCACCAAATCTATCACTCCTTTCTCTGTACAATACACCATACACTGGCATGTGTGCACCCTCCCCTACACGGGCACCTCACATTCATACATCTATTCCAGCTGGATCAGTGTGTGCCAACGAGGATTAGGATAAAGGAGTAGACAGGTAAGTTGTAGCAGTGATTAGGATAAGACAGTAGATAGGTAAGTTGTAGCAGTGATTAGGATAATGCAGTAGACAGGTAGGTTGTAGCAGTGATTAGGATAAGACAGTAGACAGGTAAGTTTTAGCAGTGATTAGGATAATGCAGTAGACAGGTAAGTTGTAGCAGTGATTAGGATAAGACAGTAGACAGGTAAGTTTTAGCAGTGATTAGGATAATGCAGTAGACAGGTAAGTTGTAGCAGTGATTAGGATAATGCAGTAGACAGGTAAGTTGTAGCAGTGATTAGGATAAGACAGTAGACAGGTAAGTTGTAGTAGTAGCAATTAGAAAATACTTTCTTTTCTCTCTGTGAGGTGTGTCAGTGATCAGGCTTTGTTCATACCGTTTCTTTTCTCTCTGTGAGGTGTGTCAGAGATTAGGCTTTGTTCATACCGTTTCTTTTCTCTCTCTGTGAGGTGTGTCAGTGATCAGGCTTTGTTCATACCGTTTCTTCTCTCTCTGTGAGGTGTGTCAGAGATTAGGCTTTGTTCATACCGTTTCTTTTCTCTCTCTGTGAGGTGTGTCAGTGATCAGGCTTTGTTCATATCGTTTCTTTTCTCTCTGTGAGGAGTGTCAGTGATCAGGCTTTATTCATACCGTTTCTTTTCTCTCTCTGTGAGGTGTGTCAGTGATCGGGCTTTGTTCATACCGTTTCTTCTTTCTCTGTGGGGTGTGTCAGTGATCGGGCTTTGTTCATACCGTTTCTTTTCTCTCTCTGTGAGGTGTGTCAGTGATCAGGCTTTGTTCATACCGTTTCTTTTCTCTCTCTATGAGGTGTGTCAGTGATCAGGCTTTGTTCATACTGTTTCTTTTCTCTCTGTGAGGTGTGTCATTGATCAGGCTTTGTTCATACCGTTTCCTTTCTCTCTGTGGGGTGTGTCAGTGATCGGGCTTTGTTCATACCGTTTCTTTTCTCTCTCTCTGTGAGGTGTGTCAGTGATCAGGCTTTGTTCATATCGTTTCTTCTCTCTCTGTGGGGTGTGTCAGTGATCAGGCTTTGTTCATACCGTTTCTTTTCTCTCTGTGAGGTGTGTCAGTGATCAGGCTTTGTTCATACCGTTTCTTCTCTCTCTGTGAGGTGTGTCAGTGATCAGGCTTTGTTCATACCGTTTCTTCTCTCTCTGTGAGGTGTGTCAGTGATCAGGCTTTGTTCATACCGTTTCTTCTCTATCTGTGAGGTGTGTCAGTGATCAGGCTTTGTTCATACCGTTTCTTTTCTCTCTCTGTGAGGTGTGTCAGTGATCAGGCTTTGTTCATACCGTTTCTTTTCTCTCTCTGTGAGGTGTGTCAGTGATCAGGCTTTATTCATACCGTTTCTTTTCTCTCTCTGTGAGGTGTGTCAGTGATCAGGCTTTGTTCATACCATTTCTTCTCTCTCTGTGGGGTGTGTCAGTGATCAGGCTTTGTTCATACCATTTCTTTTCTCTCTGTGAGGTGTCAGTGATCAGGCTTTGTTCATACCGTTTCTTTTCTCTCTCTGTGGGGTGTGTCAGTGATCAGGCTTTGTTCATACCGTTTCTTTTCTCTCTCTGTGAGGTGTGTCAGTGATCAGGCTTTGTTCATACCGTTTCTTCTCTCTCTGTGGGGTGTGTCAGTGATCAGGCTTTGTTCATACCATTTCTTTTCTCTCTGTGAGGTGTCAGTGATCAGGCTTTGTTCATACCGTTTCTTCTCACTCTCTGAGGTGTGTCAGTGATCAGGCTTTGTTCATACCGTTTCTTCTCTCTCTGTGAGGTGTGTCAGTGATCAGTTTTTGTTCATACCGTTTCTTTTCTCTCTGTGAGGTGTGTCAGTGATCAGGCTTTGTTCATACCGTTTCTTTTCTCTCTGTGAGGTGTGTCAGTGATCAGGCTTTGTTCATACCGTTTCTTCTCTCTCTGTGAGGTGTGTCAGTGATCAGGCTTTGTTCATACCGTTTCTTTTCTCTCTCTGTGGGGTGTGTCAGTGATCAGGCTTTGTTCATACCGTTTCTTTTCTCTCTCTGTGGGGTGTGTCAGTGATCAGGCTTTGTTCATACCGTTTCTTTTCTCTCTCTGTGGGGTGTGTCATTGATCAGGCTTTGTTCATACCGTTTCTTTTCTCTCTGTGAGGTGTGTCAGTGATCAGGCTTTGTTCACACCGTTTCTTTTCTCTCTCTGTGGGGTGTGTCATTGATCAGGCTTTGTTCATACCGTTTCTTTTCTCTCTCTGTGGGGTGTGTCATTGATCAGGCTTTGTTCATACCGTTTCTTTTCTCTCTCTGTGGGGTGTGTCAGTGATCAGGCTTTGTTCATGCCATTTCTTTTCTCTCTCTGTGAGGTGTGTCATTGATCAGGCTTTGTTCATACCGTTTCTTTTCTCTCTGTGAGGTGTGTCAGTGATCAGGCTTTGTTCATACCGTTTCTTTTCTCTCTGTGAGGTGTGTCAGTGATCAGGCTTTGTTCATACCGTTTCTTTTCTCTCTGTGAGGTGTGTCAGTGATCAGGCTTTGTTCATACTGTTTCTTTTCTCTCTGTGAGGTGTGTCAGTGATCAGGCTTTGTTCATACCGTTTCTTTTCTCTCTCTGTGGGGTGTGTCAGTGATCAGGCTTTGTTCATACCGTTTCTTTTCTCTCTGTGAGGTGTGTCAGTGATCAGGCTTTGTTCATACCGTTTCTTTTCTCTCTCTGTGGGGTGTGTCATTGATCAGGCTTTGTTCATACCGTTTCTTTTCTCTCTCTGTGGGGTGTGTCAGTGATCAGGCTTTGTTCATACCGTTTCTTTTCTCTCTGTGAGGTGTGTCAGTGATCAGGCTTTGTTCATACCGTTTCTTTTCTCTCTGTGAGGTGTGTCAGTGATCAGGCTTTGTTCATACCGTTTCTTTTCTCTCTGTGAGGTGTGTCAGTGATCAGGCTTTGTTCATACCGTTTCTTTTCTCTCTCTGTGGGGTGTCAGTAATCAGGCTTTGTTCATACCGTTTCTTTTCTCTCTCTGTGGGGTGTGTCAGTGATCAGACTTTGTTCATACTGTGTCTTTTCTCTCTCTGTGGGGTGTGTCAGTGATCAGGCTTTGTTCATACCGTTTCTTTTCTCTCTGTGAGGTGTGTCAGTGATCAGGCTTTGTTCATACTGTTTCTTTTCTCTCTCTGTGGGGTGTGTCATTGATCAGGCTCTGTTCATACCGTTTCTTTTCTCTCTCTGTGGGGTGTGTCATTGATCAGGCTTTGTTCTTACCGTTTCTTTTCTCTCTCTGTGGGGTGTGTCAGGGATCAGGCTTTGTTCATACCGTTTCTTTTCTCTCTGTGGGGTGTGTCATTGATCAGGCTTTGTTCATACCGTTTCTTTTCTCTCTCTGTGGGGTGTGTCAGTGATCGGGCTTTGTTCATACCGTTTCTTTTCTCTCTGTGAGGTGTGTCAGTAATCGGGCTTTGTTCATACCGTTACTTTTCTCTCTCTGTGGGGTGTGTCAGTGATCAGGCTTTGTTCATACCGTTTCTTTTCTCTCTCAGTGAGGTGTGTCAGTGATCAGGCTTTGTTCATACCGTTTCTTTTCTCTCTCTCTGTGAGGTGTGTCAGTGATCAGGCTTTGTTCATACCGTTTCTTTTCTCTCTCTGTGAGGTGTGTCAGTGATCAGACTTTGTTCATACCGTTTCTTTTCTCTCTGTGAGGTGTGTCAGTGATCAGGCTTTGTTCATACCGTTTCTTTTCTCTCTCTGTGAGGTGTGTCAGTGATCAGGCTTTGTTCATACTGTTTCTTTTCTCTCTCTGTGAGGTGTGTCAGTGATCAGGCTTTGTTCATACCGTTTCTTTTCTCTCTCTGTGGGGTGTGTCAGTGATCAGGCTTTGTTCATACCGTTTCTTTTCTCTCTGTGAGGTGTGTCAGTGATCAGGCTTTGTTCATACCGTTTCTTCTCTCTCTGTGAGGTGTGTCAGTGATCAGGCTTTGTTCATACCGTTTCTTCTCTCTCTGTGAGGTGTGTCAGTGATCAGGCTTTGTTCATACCGTTTCTTCTCTATCTGTGAGGTGAGTCAGTGATCAGGCTTTGTTCATACCGTTTCTTTTCTCTCTCTGTGAGGTGTGTCAGTGATCAGGCTTTGTTCATACCGTTTCTTTTCTCTCTCTGTGAGGTGTGTCAGTGATCAGGCTTTATTCATACCGTTTCTTTTCTCTCTCTGTGAGGTGTGTCAGTGATCAGGCTTTGTTCATACCGTTTCTTTTCTCTCTCTGTGAGGTGTGTCAGTGATCGGGCTTTGTTCATACCGTTTTTTTTCTCTCTCTGTGAGGTGTGTCAGTGATCAGGCTTTGTTCATACCGTTTCTTTTCTCCCTCTGTGGGGTGTGTCAGTGATCAGGCTTTATTCATACCGTTTCTTTTCTCTCTCTGTGGGGTGTGTCAGTGATCAGGCTTTGTTCATACTGTTTCTTTTCTCTCTGTGAGGTGTGTCAGTGATCAGGCTTTGTTCATACTGTTTCTTTTCTCTCTCTGTGGGGTGTGTCATTGATCAGGCTCTGTTCATACCGTTTCTTTTCTCTCTCTGTGGGGTGTGTCATTGATCAGGCTTTGTTCTTACCGTTTCTTTTCTCTCTCTGTGGGGTGTGTCAGGGATCAGGCTTTGTTCATACCGTTTCTTTTCTCTCTGTGGGGTGTGTCATTGATCAGGCTTTGTTCATACCGTTTCTTTTCTCTCTCTGTGGGGTGTGTCAGTGATCGGGCTTTGTTCATACCGTTTCTTTTCTCTCTGTGAGGTGTGTCAGTAATCGGGCTTTGTTCATACCGTTACTTTTCTCTCTCTGTGGGGTGTGTCAGTGATCAGGCTTTGTTCATACCGTTTCTTTTCTCTCTCAGTGAGGTGTGTCAGTGATCAGGCTTTGTTCATACCGTTTCTTTTCTCTCTCTCTGTGAGGTGTGTCAGTGATCAGGCTTTGTTCATACCGTTTCTTTTCTCTCTCTGTGAGGTGTGTCAGTGATCAGACTTTGTTCATACCGTTTCTTTTCTCTCTGTGAGGTGTGTCAGTGATCAGGCTTTGTTCATACCGTTTCTTTTCTCTCTCTGTGAGGTGTGTCAGTGATCAGGCTTTGTTCATACTGTTTATTTTCTCTCTCTGTGAGGTGTGTCAGTGATCAGGCTTTGTTCATACCGTTTCTTTTCTCTCTCTGTGGGGTGTGTCAGTGATCAGGCTTTGTTCATACCGTTTCTTTTCTCTCTGTGAGGTGTGTCAGTGATCAGGCTTTGTTCATACTGTTTCTTTTCTCTCTCTGTGGGGTGTGTCATTGATCAGGCTCTGTTCATACCGTTTCTTTTCTCTCTCTGTGGGGTGTGTCATTGATCAGGCTTGGTTCTTACCGTTTCTTTTCTCTCTCTGTGGGGTGTGTCAGGGATCAGGCTTTGTTCATACCGTTTCTTTTCTCTCTGTGGGGTGTGTCATTGATCAGGCTTTGTTCATACCGTTTCTTTTCTCTCTCTGTGGGGTGTGTCAGTGATCGGGCTTTGTTCATACCGTTTCTTTTCTCTCTGTGAGGTGTGTCAATAATCGGGCTTTGTTCATACCGTTACTTTTCTCTCTCTGTGGGGTGTGTCAGTGATCAGGCTTTGTTCATACCGTTTCTTTTCTCTCTCAGTGAGGTGTGTCAGTGATCAGGCTTTGTTCATACCGTTTCTTTTCTCTCTCTCTGTGAGGTGTGTCAGTGATCAGGCTTTGTTCATACCGTTTCTTTTCTCTCTCTGTGAGGTGTGTCAGTGATCAGACTTTGTTCATACCGTTTCTTTTCTCTCTGTGAGGTGTGTCAGTGATCAGGCTTTGTTCATACCGTTTCTTTTCTCTCTCTGTGAGGTGTGTCAGTGATCAGGCTTTGTTCATACTGTTTCTTTTCTCTCTCTGTGAGGTGTGTCAGTGATCAGGCTTTGTTCATACCGTTTCTTTTCTCTCTCTGTGGGGTGTGTCAGTGATCAGGCTTTGTTCATACCGTTTCTTTTCTCTCTGTGAGGTGTGTCAGTGATCAGGCTTTGTTCATACCGTTTCTTCTCTCTCTGTGAGGTGTGTCAGTGATCAGGCTTTGTTCATACCGTTTCTTCTCTCTCTGTGAGGTGTGTCAGTGATCAGGCTTTGTTCATACCGTTTCTTCTCTATCTGTGAGGTGTGTCAGTGATCAGGCTTTGTTCATACCGTTTCTTTTCTCTCTCTGTGAGGTGTGTCAGTGATCAGGCTTTGTTCATACCGTTTCTTTTCTCTCTCTGTGAGGTGTGTCAGTGATCAGGCTTTATTCATACCGTTTCTTTTCTCTCTCTGTGAGGTGCGTCAGTGATCAGGCTTTGTTCATACCGTTTCTTTTCTCTCTCTGTGAGGTGTGTCAGTGATCGGGCTTTGTTCATACCGTTTTTTTTCTCTCTCTGTGAGGTGTGTCAGTGATCAGGCTTTGTTCATACCGTTTCTTTTCTCCCTCTTTGGGGTGTGTCAGTGATCAGGCTTTATTCATACCGTTTCTTTTCTCTCTCTGTGGGGTGTGTCAGTGATCAGGCTTTGTTCATACTGTTTCTTTTCTCTCTGTGAGGTGTGTCAGTGATCAGGCTTTGTTCATACTGTTTCTTTTCTCTCTCTGTGGGGTGTGTCATTGATCAGGCTCTGTTCATACCGTTTCTTTTCTCTCTCTGTGGGGTGTGTCATTGATCAGGCTTTGTTCTTACCGTTTCTTTTCTCTCTCTGTGGGGTGTGTCAGGGATCAGGCTTTGTTCATACCGTTTCTTTTCTCTCTGTGGGGTGTGTCATTGATCAGGCTTTGTTCATACCGTTTCTTTTCTCTCTCTGTGGGGTGTGTCAGTGATCGGGCTTTGTTCATACCGTTTCTTTTCTCTCTGTGAGGTGTGTCAGTAATCGGGCTTTGTTCATACCGTTACTTTTCTCTCTCTGTGGGGTGTGTCAGTGATCAGGCTTTGTTCATACCGTTTCTTTTCTCTCTCAGTGAGGTGTGTCAGTGATCAGGCTTTGTTCATACCGTTTCTTTTCTCTCTCTCTGTGAGGTGTGTCAGTGATCAGGCTTTGTTCATACCGTTTCTTTTCTCTCTCTGTGAGGTGTGTCAGTGATCAGACTTTGTTCATACCGTTTCTTTTCTCTCTGTGAGGTGTGTCAGTGATCAGGCTTTGTTCATACCGTTTCTTTTCTCTCTCTGTGAGGTGTGTCAGTGATCAGGCTTTGTTCATACTGTTTCTTTTCTCTCTCTGTGAGGTGTGTCAGTGATCAGGCTTTGTTCATACCGTTTCTTTTCTCTCTCTGTGGGGTGTGTCAGTGATCAGGCTTTGTTCATACCGTTTCTTTTCTCTCTCTGTGGGGTGTGTCAGTGATCAGGCTTTGTTCATACCGTTTCTTTTCTCTCTGTGAGGTGTGTCAGTGATCAGGCTTTGTTCATACCGTTTCTTTTCTCTCTCTGTGGGGTGTGTCATTGATCAGGCTTTGTTCATACCGTTTCTTTTCTCTCTCTGTGGGGTGTGTCAGTGATCAGGCTTTGTTCATACCGTTTCTTTTCTCTCTCTGTGGGGTGTGTCAGTGATCAGGCTTTGTTCATACCGTTTCTTTTCTCTCTGTGAGGTGTGTCAGTGATCAGGCTTTGTTCATACCGTTTCTTTTCTCTCTCTGTGGGGTGTGTCAGTGATCGGGCTTTGTTCATACCGTTTCTTTTCTCTCTCTGTGGGGTGTGTCAGTGATCGGGCTTTGTTCATACCGTTTCTTTTCTCTCTGTGGGGTGTGTCAGTGATCGGGCTTTGTTCATACCGTTTCTTTTCTCTCTGTGAGGTGTGTCAGTGATCAGGCTTTGTTCATACCGTTTCTTTTCTCTCTCTGTGGGGTGTGTCAGTGATCAGGCTTTGTTCATACCGTTTCTTTTCTCTCTCTGTGGGGTGTGTCAGTGATCAGGCTTTGTTCATACCGTTTCTTTTCTCTCTGTGAGGTGTGTCAGTGATCGGGCTTTGTTCATACCGTTTCTTTTCTCTCTCTGTGGGGTGTGTCAGTGATCGGGCTTTGTTCATACCGTTTCTTTTCTCTCTCTGTGAGGTGTGTCATTGATCAGGCTTTGTTCATACTGTTTCTTTTCTCTCTGTGGGGTATGTCAGTGATCGGGCTTTATTCATACCGTTTCTTTTCTCTCTCTGTGGGGTGTGTCAGTGATCAGGCTTTGTTCATACTGTTTCTTTTCTCTCTGTGAGATGTGTCAGTGATCAGGCTTTGTTCATACCGTTTCTTTTCTCTCTCTGTGAGGTGTGTCAGTGATCGGGCTTTGTTCATACCGTTTCTTTTCCTCTGTGAGGTGTGTAAGTGATCAGGCTTTGTTCATACCGTTTCTTTTCTCTCTGTGGGGTGTGTCAGTGATCAGGCTTTGTTCATACCGTTTCTTTTCTCTCTCTGTGGGGTGTGTCAGTGATCGGGCTTTGTTCATACCGTTTCTTTTCTCTCTCTGTGGGGTGTGTCAGTGATCGGGCTTTGTTCATACCGTTTCTTTTCTCTCTGTGGGGTGTGTCAGTGATCGGGCTTTGTTCATACCGTTACTTTTCTCTCTCTGTGGGGTGTGTCAGTGATCAGGCTTTGTTCATACTGTTTCTTTTCTCTCTCTCTGTGGAGTGTGTCATTGATCAGGCTTTGTTCATACCGTTTCTTTTCTCTCTGTGAGGTGTGTCAGTGATCGGGCTTTGTTCATACCGTTACTTTTCTCTCTCTGTGGGGTGTGTCAGTGATCAGGCTTTGTTCATACCGTTTCTTTTCTCTCTCTCTGTGGGGTGTGTCATTGATCAGGCTTTGTTCATACTGTTTCTCTCTCTGTGGGGTGTGTCAGTGATCAGGCTTTGTTCATACCGTTTCTTTTCTCTCTCTGTGAGGTGTGTCAGTGATCAGGCTTTGTTCATACCATTTCTTTTCTCTCTGTGAGGTGTGTCAGTGATCGGGCTTTGTTCATACTGTTTCTTTTCTCTCTGTGAGGTGTGTCAGTGATCAGGCTTTGTTCATACCGTTTCTTTTCTCTCTCTGTGAGGTGTGTCAGTGATCAGGCTTTGTTCATACCATTTCTTTTCTCTCTCTGTGAGGTGTGTCAGTGATCAGGCTTTGTTCATACTGTTTCTTTTCTCTCTGTGGGGTGTGTCAGTGATTGGACTTTATTCATACCGTTTCTTTTCTCTCTCTGTGAGGTGTGTCAGTGATCAGGCTTTGTTCATACTGTTTCTTTTCTCTCTGTGAGGTGTGTCAGTGATCAGGCTTTGTTCATACCGTTTCTTTTCTCTCTCTGTGAGGTGTGTCAGTGATCGGGCTTTGTTCCTACCGTTTCTTTTCCTCTGTGAGGTGTGTCAGTGATCAGGCTTTGTTCATACCGTTTCTTTTCTCTCTGTGGGGTGTGTCAGTGATCAGGCTTTGTTCATACCGTTTCTTTTCTCTCTCTGTGGGGTGTGTCAGTGATCGGGCTTTGTTCATACCGTTTCTTTTCTCTCTCTGTGGGGTGTGTCAGTGATCGGACTTTGTTCATACCGTTTCTTTTCTCTCTGTGGGGTGTGTCAGTGATCAGGCTTTGTTCATACCGTTACTTTTCTCTCTCTGTGGGGTGTGTCAGTGATCAGGCTTTGTTCATACTGTTTCTTTTCTCTCTCTCTGTGGAGTGTGTCATTGATCAGGCTTTGTTCATACCGTTTCTTTTCTCTCTGTGAGGTGTGTCAGTGATCGGGCTTTGTTCATACCGTTACTTTTCTCTCTCTGTGGGGTGTGTCAGTGATCAGGCTTTGTTCATACCGTTTCTTTTCTCTCTCTGTGGGGTGTGTCATTGATCAGGCTTTGTTCATACTGTTTCTCTCTCTGTGAGGTGTGTCAGTGATCAGGCTTTGTTCATACCGTTTCTTTTCTCTCTGTGAGGTGTGTCAGTGATCGGGCTTTGTTCATACCGTTTCTTTTCTCTCTGTGAGGTGTGTCAGTGATCAGGCTTTGTTCATACCGTTTCTTTTCTCTCTCTGTGAGGTGTGTCAGTGATCAGGCTTTGTTCATACCGTTTCTTTTCTCTCTGTGAGGTGTGTCAGTGATCGGGCTTTGTTCATACCGTTTTTTTTCTCTCTCTGTGAGGTGTGTCAGTGATCAGGCTTTGTTCATACCGTTTCTTTTCTCCCTCTGTGGGGTGTGTCAGTGATCAGGCTTTATTCATACCGTTTCTTTTCTCTCTCTGTGGGGTGTGTCAGTGATCAGGCTTTGTTCATACTGTTTCTTTTCTCTCTGTGAGGTGTGTCAGTGATCAGGCTTTGTTCATACCGTTTTTTTTCTCTCTGTGGGGTGTGTCAGTGATCGGGCTTTGTTCATACCGTTTCTTTTCTCTCTCTGTGAGGTGGGTCAGTGATCAGGCTTTGTTCGTACCGTTTCTTTTCTCTCTCTGTGAGGTGTGTCAGTGATCAGGCTTTGTTCATACCGTTTCTTTTCTCTCTGTGAGGTGTCTCAGTGATCAGGCTTTGTTCATACCGTTTCTTCTCTCTCTGTGAGGTGTGTCAGTGATCAGGCTTTGTTCATACCGTTTCTTTTCTCTCTCTGTGGGGTGTGTCAGTGATCAGGCTTTGTTCATATTGTATCTTTTCTCTCTATGTGAGGTGTGTCAGTGATCAGGCTTTGTTCATACCGTTTCTTTTCTCTCTCTGTGAGGTGTGTCAGTGATCAGGCTTTGTTCATACTGTTTCTTTTCTCTCTCGGTGGGGTGTGTCAGTGATCAGGCTTTATTCATACCGTTTCTTCTCTCTCTGTGAGGTGTGTCAGTGATCAGGCTTTGTTCATACCGTTTCTTCTCTCTCTGTGAGGTGTGTCAGTGATCAGGCTTTGTTCATACCGTTTCTTCTCTATCTGTGAGGTGTGTCAGTGATCAGGCTTTGTTCATACCGTTTCTTTTCTCTCTCTGTGAGGTGTGTCAGTGATCAGGCTTTGTTCATACCGTTTCTTTTCTCTCTCTGTGAGGTGTGTCAGTGATCAGGCTTTATTCATACCGTTTCTTTTCTCTCTCTGTGAGGTGTGTCAGTGATCAGGCTTTGTTCATACCGTTTCTTCTCTCTCTGTGGGGTGTGTCAGTGATCAGGCTTTGTTCATACCATTTCTTTTCTCTCTGTGAGGTGTCAGTGATCAGGCTTTGTTCATACCGTTTCTTTTCTCTCTCTGTGGGGTGTGTCAGTGATCAGGCTTTGTTCATACCGTTTCTTTTCTCTCTCTGTGAGGTGTGTCAGTGATCAGGCTTTGTTCATACCGTTTCTTCTCTCTCTGTGGGGTGTGTCAGTGATCAGGCTTTGTTCATACCATTTCTTTTCTCTCTGTGAGGTGTCAGTGATCAGGCTTTGTTCATACCGTTTCTTCTCACTCTCTGAGGTGTGTCAGTGATCAGGCTTTGTTCATACCGTTTCTTCTCTCTCTGTGAGGTGTGTCAGTGATCAGTTTTTGTTCATACCGTTTCTTTTCTCTCTGTGAGGTGTGTCAGTGATCAGGCTTTGTTCATACCATTTCTTTTCTCTCTGTGAGGTGTGTCAGTGATCAGGCTTTGTTCATACCGTTTCTTCTCTCTCTGTGAGGTGTGTCAGTGATCAGGCTTTGTTCATACCGTTTCTTTTCTCTCTCTGTGGGGTGTGTCAGTGATCAGGCTTTGTTCATACCGTTTCTTTTCTCTCTCTGTGGGGTGTGTCAGTGATCAGGCTTTGTTCATACCGTTTCTTTTCTCTCTCTGTGGGGTGTGTCATTGATCAGGCTTTGTTCATACCGTTTCTTTTCTCTCTGTGAGGTGTGTCAGTGATCAGGCTTTGTTCACACCGTTTCTTTTCTCTCTCTGTGGGGTGTGTCATTGATCAGGCTTTGTTCATACCGTTTCTTTTCTCTCTCTGTGGGGTGTGTCATTGATCAGGCTTTGTTCATACCGTTTCTTTTCTCTCTCTGTGGGGTGTGTCAGTGATCAGGCTTTGTTCATGCCATTTCTTTTCTCTCTCTGTGAGGTGTGTCATTGATCAGGCTTTGTTCATACCGTTTCTTTTCTCTCTGTGAGGTGTGTCAGTGATCAGGCTTTGTTCATACCGTTTCTTTTCTCTCTGTGAGGTGTGTCAGTGATCAGACTTTGTTCATACCGTTTCTTTTCTCTCTGTGAGGTGTGTCAGTGATCAGGCTTTGTTCATACTGTTTCTTTTCTCTCTGTGAGGTGTGTCAGTGATCAGGCTTTGTTCATACCGTTTCTTTTCTCTCTCTGTGGGGTGTGTCAGTGATCAGGCTTTGTTCATACCGTTTCTTTTCTCTCTGTGAGGTGTGTCAGTGATCAGGCTTTGTTCATACCGTTTCTTTTCTCTCTCTGTGGGGTGTGTCATTGATCAGGCTTTGTTCATACCGTTTCTTTTCTCTCTCTGTGGGGTGTGTCAGTGATCAGGCTTTGTTCATACCATTTCTTTTCTCTCTGTGAGGTGTGTCAGTGATCAGGCTTTGTTCATACCGTTTCTTTTCTCTCTGTGAGGTGTGTCAGTGATCAGGCTTTGTTCATACCGTTTCTTTTCTCTCTGTGAGGTGTGTCAGTGATCAGGCTTTGTTCATACCGTTTCTTTTCTCTCTCTGTGGGGTGTCAGTGATCAGGCTTTGTTCATACCGTTTCTTTTCTCTCTTTGTGGGGTGTGTCAGTGATCAGACTTTGTTCATACTGTGTCTTTTCTCTCTCTGTGGGGTGTGTCAGTGATCAGGCTTTGTTCATACCGTTTCTTTTCTCTCTGTGAGGTGTGTCAGTGATCAGGCTTTGTTCATACTGTTTCTTTTCTCTCTCTGTGGGGTGTGTCATTGATCAGGCTCTGTTCATACCGTTTCTTTTCTCTCTCTGTGGGGTGTGTCATTGATCAGGCTTTGTTCTTACCGTTTCTTTTCTCTCTCTGTGGGGTGTGTCAGGGATCAGGCTTTGTTCATACCGTTTCTTTTCTCTCTGTGGGGTGTGTCATTGATCAGGCTTTGTTCATACCGTTTCTTTTCTCTCTCTGTGGGGTGTGTCAGTGATCGGGCTTTGTTCATACCGTTTCTTTTCTCTCTGTGAGGTGTGTCAGTAATCGGGCTTTGCTCATACCGTTACTTTTCTCTCTCTGTGGGGTGTGTCAGTGATCACGCTTTGTTCATACCGTTTCTTTTCTCTCTCAGTGAGGTGTGTCAGTGATCAGGCTTTGTTCATACCGTTTCTTTTCTCTCTCTCTGTGAGGTGTGTCAGTGATCAGGCTTTGTTCATACCGTTTCTTTTCTCTCTCTGTGAGGTGTGTCAGTGATCAGACTTTGTTCATACCGTTTCTTTTCTCTCTGTGAGGTGTGTCAGTGATCAGGCTTTGTTCATACCGTTTCTTTTCTCTCTCTGTGAGGTGTGTCAGTGATCAGGCTTTGTTCATACTGTTTCTTTTCTCTCTCTGTGAGGTGTGTCAGTGATCAGGCTTTGTTCATACCGTTTCTTTTCTCTCTCTGTGGGGTGTGTCAGTGATCAGGCTTTGTTCATACCGTTTCTTTTCTCTCTGTGAGGTGTGTCAGTGATCAGGCTTTGTTCATACCGTTTCTTCTCTCTCTGTGAGGTGTGTCAGTGATCAGGCTTTGTTCATACCGTTTCTTCTCTCTCTGTGAGGTGTGTCAGTGATCAGGCTTTGTTCATACCGTTTCTTCTCTATCTGTGAGGTGTGTCAGTGATCAGGCTTTGTTCATACCGTTTCTTTTCTCTCTCTGTGAGGTGTGTCAGTGATCAGGCTTTGTTCATACCGTTTCTTTTCTCTCTCTGTGAGGTGTGTCAGTGATCAGGCTTTATTCATACCGTTTCTTTTCTCTCTCTGTGAGGTGTGTCAGTGATCAGGCTTTGTTCATACCGTTTCTTTTCTCTCTCTGTGAGGTGTGTCAGTGATCGGGCTTTGTTCATACCGTTTTTTTTCTCTCTCTGTGAGGTGTGTCAGTGATCAGGCTTTGTTCATACCGTTTCTTTTCTCCCTCTGTGGGGTGTGTCAGTGATCAGGCTTTATTCATACCGTTTCTTTTCTCTCTCTGTGGGGTGTGTCAGTGATCAGGCTTTGTTCATACTGTTTCTTTTCTCTCTGTGAGGTGTGTCAGTGATCAGGCTTTGTTCATACCGTTTCTTTTCTCTCTGTGAGGTGTGTCAGTGATCAGGCTTTATTCATACCGTTTCTTTTCTCTCTCTGTGAGGTGTGTCAGTGATCGGGCTTTGTTCATACTGTTTCTTTTCTCTCTCTGTGGGGTGTGTCATTGATCAGGCTCTGTTCATACCGTTTCTTTTCTCTCTCTGTGGGGTGTGTCATTGATCAGGCTTTGTTCTTACCGTTTCTTTTCTCTCTCTGTGGGGTGTGTCAGGGATCAGGCTTTGTTCATACCGTTTCTTTTCTCTCTGTGGGGTGTGTCATTGATCAAGCTTTGTTCATACCGTTTCTTTTCTCTCTCTGTGGGGTGTGTCAGTGATCGGGCTTTGTTCATACCGTTTCTTTTCTCTCTGTGAGGTGTGTCAGTAATCGGGCTTTGTTCATACCGTTACTTTTCTCTCTCTGTGGGGTGTGTCAGTGATCAGGCTTTGTTCATACCGTTTCTTTTCTCTCTCAGTGAGGTGTGTCAGTGATCAGGCTTTGTTCATACCGTTTCTTTTCTCTCTCTCTGTGAGGTGTGTCAGTGATCAGGCTTTGTTCATACCGTTTCTTTTCTCTCTCTGTGAGGTGTGTCAGTGATCAGACTTTGTTCATACCGTTTCTTTTCTCTCTGTGAGGTGTGTCAGTGATCAGGCTTTGTTCATACCGTTTCTTTTCTCTCTCTGTGAGGTGTGTCAGTGATCAGGCTTTGTTCATACTGTTTCTTTTCTCTCTCTGTGAGGTGTGTCAGTGATCAGGCTTTGTTCATACCGTTTCTTTTCTCTCTCTGTGGGGTGTGTCAGTGATCAGGCTTTGTTCATACCGTTTCTTTTCTCTCTCTGTGGGGTGTGTCAGTGATCAGGCTTTGTTCATACCGTTTCTTTTCTCTCTGTGAGGTGTGTCAGTGATCAGGCTTTGTTCATACCGTTTCTTTTCTCTCTCTGTGGGGTGTGTCATTGATCAGGCTTTGTTCATACCGTTTCTTTTCTCTCTCTGTGGGGTGTGTCAGTGATCAGGCTTTGTTCATACCGTTTCTTTTCTCTCTCTGTGGGGTGTGTCAGTGATCAGGCTTTGTTCATACCGTTTCTTTTCTCTCTGTGAGGTGTGTCAGTGATCAGGCTTTGTTCATACCGTTTCTTTTCTCTCTCTGTGGGGTGTGTCAGTGATCGGGCTTTGTTCATACCGTTTCTTTTCTCTCTCTGTGGGGTGTGTCAGTGATCGGGCTTTGTTCATACCGTTTCTTTTCTCTCTGTGGGGTGTGTCAGTGATCGGGCTTTGTTCATACCGTTTCTTTTCTCTCTGTGAGGTGTGTCAGTGATCAGGCTTTGTTCATACCGTTTCTTTTCTCTCTCTGTGGGGTGTGTCAGTGATCAGGCTTTGTTCATACCGTTTCTTTTCTCTCTCTGTGGGGTGTGTCAGTGATCAGGCTTTGTTCATACCGTTTCTTTTCTCTCTGTGAGGTGTGTCAGTGATCGGGCTTTGTTCATACCGTTTCTTTTCTCTCTCTGTGGGGTGTGTCAGTGATCGGGCTTTGTTCATACCGTTTCTTTTCTCTCTCTGTGAGGTGTGTCATTGATCAGGCTTTGTTCATACTGTTTCTTTTCTCTCTGTGGGGTGTGTAAGTGATCGGGCTTTATTCATACCGTTTCTTTTCTCTCTCTGTGGGGTGTGTCAGTGATCAGGCTTTGTTCATACTGTTTCTTTTCTCTCTGTGAGATGTGTCAGTGATCAGGCTTTGTTCATACCGTTTCTTTTCTCTCTCTGTGAGGTGTGTCAGTGATCAGGCTTTGTTCATACCGTTTCTTTTCTCTCTGTGGGGTGTGTCAGTGATCAGGCTTTGTTCATACCGTTTCTTTTCTCTGTCTGTGGGGTGTGTCAGTGATCGGGCTTTGTTCATACCGTTTCTTTTCTCTCTCTGTGGGGTGTGTCAGTGATCGGGCTTTGTTCATACCGTTTCTTTTCTCTCTGTGGGGTGTGTCAGTGATCGGGCTTTGTTCATACCGTTACTTTTCTCTCTCTGTGGGGTGTGTCAGTGATCAGGCTTTGTTCATACTGTTTCTTTTCTCTCTCTCTGTGGAGTGTGTCATTGATCAGGCTTTGTTCATACCGTTTCTTTTCTCTCTGTGAGGTGTGTCAGTGATCGGGCTTTGTTCATACCGTTACTTTTCTCTCTCTGTGGGGTGTGTCAGTGATCAGGCTTTGTTCATACCGTTTCTTTTCTCTCTCTCTGTGGGGTGTGTCATTGATCAGGCTTTGTTCATACTGTTTCTCTCTCTGTGGGGTGTGTCAGTGATCAGGCTTTGTTCATACCGTTTCTTTTCTCTCTCTGTGAGGTGTGTCAGTGATCAGGCTTTGTTCATACCATTTCTTTTCTCTCTGTGAGGTGTGTCAGTGATCGGGCTTTGTTCATACCGTTTCTTTTCTCTCTGTGAGGTGTGTCAGTGATCAGGCTTTGTTCATACCGTTTCTTTTCTCTCTCTGTGAGGTGTGTCAGTGATCAGGCTTTGTTCATACCGTTTCTTTTCTCTCTCTGTGAGGTGTGTCAGTGATCAGGCTTTGTTCATACTGTTTCTTTTCTCTCTGTGGGGTGTGTCAGTGATTGGGCTTTATTCATACCGTTTCTTTTCTCTCTCTGTGAGGTGTGTCAGTGATCAGGCTTTGTTCATACTGTTTCTTTTCTCTCTGTGAGGTGTGTCAGTGATCAGGCTTTGTTCATACCGTTTCTTTTCTCTCTCTGTGAGGTGTGTCAGTGATCGGGCTTTGTTCCTACCGTTTCTTTTCCTCTGTGAGGTGTGTCAGTGATCAGGCTTTGTTCATACCGTTTCTTTTCTCTCTGTGGGGTGTGTCAGTGATCGGGCTTTGTTCATACCGTTTCTTTTCTCTCTCTGTGGGGTGTGTCAGTGATCAGGCTTTGTTCATATTGTATCTTTTCTCTCTATGTGAGGTGTGTCAGTGATCAGGCTTTGTTCATACCGTTTCTTTTCTCTCTCTGTGAGGTGTGTCAGTGATCAGGCTTTGTTCATACTGTTTCTTTTCTCTCTCGGTGGGGTGTGTCAGTGATCAGGCTTTATTCATACCGTTTCTTCTCTCTCTGTGAGGTGTGTCAGTGATCAGGCTTTGTTCATACCGTTTCTTCTCTCTCTGTGAGGTGTGTCAGTGATCAGGCTTTGTTCATACCGTTTCTTCTCTATCTGTGAGGTGTGTCAGTGATCAGGCTTTGTTCATACCGTTTCTTTTCTCTCTCTGTGAGGTGTGTCAGTGATCAGGCTTTGTTCATACCGTTTCTTTTCTCTCTCTGTGAGGTGTGTCAGTGATCAGGCTTTATTCATACCGTTTCTTTTCTCTCTCTGTGAGGTGTGTCAGTGATCAGGCTTTGTTCATACCGTTTCTTCTCTCTCTGTGGGGTGTGTCAGTGATCAGGCTTTGTTCATACCATTTCTTTTCTCTCTGTGAGGTGTCAGTGATCAGGCTTTGTTCATACCGTTTCTTTTCTCTCTCTGTGGGGTGTGTCAGTGATCAGGCTTTGTTCATACCGTTTCTTTTCTCTCTCTGTGAGGTGTGTCAGTGATCAGGCTTTGTTCATACCGTTTCTTCTCTCTCTGTGGGGTGTGTCAGTGATCAGGCTTTGTTCATACCATTTCTTTTCTCTCTGTGAGGTGTCAGTGATCAGGCTTTGTTCATACCGTTTCTTCTCACTCTCTGAGGTGTGTCAGTGATCAGGCTTTGTTCATACCGTTTCTTCTCTCTCTGTGAGGTGTGTCAGTGATCAGTTTTTGTTCATACCGTTTCTTTTCTCTCTGTGAGGTGTGTCAGTGATCAGGCTTTGTTCATACCATTTCTTTTCTCTCTGTGAGGTGTGTCAGTGATCAGGCTTTGTTCATACCGTTTCTTCTCTCTCTGTGAGGTGTGTCAGTGATCAGGCTTTGTTCATACCGTTTCTTTTCTCTCTCTGTGGGGTGTGTCAGTGATCAGGCTTTGTTCATACCGTTTCTTTTCTCTCTCTGTGGGGTGTGTCAGTGATCAGGCTTTGTTCATACCGTTTCTTTTCTCTCTCTGTGGGGTGTGTCATTGATCAGGCTTTGTTCATACCGTTTCTTTTCTCTCTGTGAGGTGTGTCAGTGATCAGGCTTTGTTCACACCGTTTCTTTTCTCTCTCTGTGGGTTGTGTCATTGATCAGGCTTTGTTCATACCGTTTCTTTTCTCTCTCTGTGGGGTGTGTCATTGATCAGGCTTTGTTCATACCGTTTCTTTTCTCTCTCTGTGGGGTGTGTCAGTGATCAGGCTTTGTTCATGCCATTTCTTTTCTCTCTCTGTGAGGTGTGTCATTGATCAGGCTTTGTTCATACCGTTTCTTTTCTCTCTGTGAGGTGTGTCAGTGATCAGGCTTTGTTCATACCGTTTCTTTTCTCTCTGTGAGGTGTGTCAGTGATCAGACTTTGTTCATACCGTTTCTTTTCTCTCTGTGAGGTGTGTCAGTGATCAGGCTTTGTTCATACTGTTTCTTTTCTCTCTCTGTGGTGTGTCAGTGATCAGGCTTTGTTCATACCGTTTCTTTTCTCTCTCTGTGGGGTGTGTCAGTGATCAGGCTTTGTTCATACCGTTTCTTTTCTCTCTGTGAGGTGTGTCAGTGATCAGGCTTTGTTCATACCGTTTCTTTTCTCTCTCTGTGGGGTGTGTCATTGATCAGGCTTTGTTCATACCGTTTCTTTTCTCTCTCTGTGGGGTGTGTCAGTGATCAGGCTTTGTTCATACCGTTTCTTTTCTCTCTGTGAGGTGTGTCAGTGATCAGGCTTTGTTCATACCGTTTCTTTTCTCTCTGTGAGGTGTGTCAGTGATCAGGCTTTGTTCATACCGTTTCTTTTCTCTCTGTGAGGTGTGTCAGTGATCAGGCTTTGTTCATACCGTTTCTTTTCTCTCTCTGTGGGGTGTCAGTGATCAGGCTTTGTTCATACCGTTTCTTTTCTCTCTCTGTGGGGTGTGTCAGTGATCAGACTTTGTTCATACTGTGTCTTTTCTCTCTCTGTGGGGTGTGTCAGTGATCAGGCTTTGTTCATACCGTTTCTTTTCTCTCTGTGAGGTGTGTCAGTGATCAGGCTTTGTTCATACTGTTTCTTTTCTCTCTCTGTGGGGTGTGTCATTGATCAGGCTCTGTTCATACCGTTTCTTTTCTCTCTCTGTGGGGTGTGTCATTGATCAGGCTTTGTTCTTACCGTTTCTTTTCTCTCTCTGTGGGGTGTGTCAGGGATCAGGCTTTGTTCATACCGTTTCTTTTCTCTCTGTGGGGTGTGTCATTGATCAGGCTTTGTTCATACCGTTTCTTTTCTCTCTCTGTGGGGTGTGTCAGTGATCGGGCTTTGTTCATACCGTTTCTTTTCTCTCTGTGAGGTGTGTCAGTAATCGGGCTTTGTTCATACCGTTACTTTTCTCTCTCTGTGGGGTGTGTCAGTGATCAGGCTTTGTTCATACCGTTTCTTTTCTCTCTCAGTGAGGTGTGTCAGTGATCAGGCTTTGTTCATACCGTTTCTTTTCTCTCTCTCTGTGAGGTGTGTCAGTGATCAGGCTTTGTTCATACCGTTTCTTTTCTCTCTCTGTGAGGTGTGTCAGTGATCAGGCTTTGTTCATACTGTTTCTTTTCTCTCTCTGTGAGGTGTGTCAGTGATCAGGCTTTGTTCATACCGTTTCTTTTCTCTCTCTGTGGGGTGTGTCAGTGATCAGGCTTTGTTCATACCGTTTCTTTTCTCTCTGTGAGGTGTGTCAGTGATCAGGCTTTGTTCATACCGTTTCTTCTCTATCTGTGAGGTGTGTCAGTGATCAGGCTTTGTTCATACCGTTTCTTCTCTCTCTGTGAGGTGTGTCAGTGATCAGGCTTTGTTCATACCGTTTCTTCTCTATCTGTGAGGTGTGTCAGTGATCAGGCTTTGTTCATACCGTTTCTTTTCTCTCTCTGTGAGGTGTGTCAGTGATCAGGCTTTGTTCATACCGTTTCTTTTCTCTCTCTGTGAGGTGTGTCAGTGATCAGGCTTTATTCATACCGTTTCTTTTCTCTCTCTGTGAGGTGTGTCAGTGATCAGGCTTTGTTCATACCGTTTCTTTTCTCTCTCTGTGAGGTGTGTCAGTGATCGGGCTTTGTTCATACCGTTTTTTTTCTCTCTCTGTGAGGTGTGTCAGTGATCAGGCTTTGTTCATACCGTTTCTTTTCTCCCTCTGTGGGGTGTGTCAGTGATCAGGCTTTATTCATACCGTTTCTTTTCTCTCTCTGTGGGGTGTGTCAGTGATCAGGCTTTGTTCATACTGTTTCTTTTCTCTCTGTGAGGTGTGTCAGTGATCAGGCTTTGTTCATACCGTTTCTTTTCTCTCTGTGAGGTGTGTCAGTGATCAGGCTTTATTCATACCGTTTCTTTTCTCTCTCTGTGAGGTGTGTCAGTGATCGGGCTTTGTTCATACTGTTTCTTTTCTCTCACTGTGGGGTGTGTCATTGATCAGGCTCTGTTCATACCGTTTCTTTTCTCTCTCTGTGGGGTGTGTCATTGATCAGGCTTTGTTCTTACCGTTTCTTTTCTCTCTCTGTGGGGTGTGTCAGGGATCAGGCTTTGTTCATACCGTTTCTTTTCTCTCTGTGGGGTGTGTCATTGATCAAGCTTTGTTCATACCGTTTCTTTTCTCTCTCTGTGGGGTGTGTCAGTGATCGGGCTTTGTTCATACCGTTTCTTTTCTCTCTGTGAGGTGTGTCAGTAATCGGGCTTTGTTCATACCGTTACTTTTCTCTCTCTGTGGGGTGTGTCAGTGATCAGGCTTTGTTCATACCGTTTCTTTTCTCTCTCAGTGAGGTGTGTCAGTGATCAGGCTTTGTTCATACCGTTTCTTTTCTCTCTCTCTGTGAGGTGTGTCAGTGATCAGGCTTTGTTCATACCGTTTCTTTTCTCTCTCTGTGAGGTGTGTCAGTGATCAGACTTTGTTCATACCGTTTCTTTTCTCTCTGTGAGGTGTGTCAGTGATCAGGCTTTGTTCATACCGTTTCTTTTCTCTCTCTGTGAGGTGTGTCAGTGATCAGGCTTTGTTCATACTGTTTCTTTTCTCTCTCTGTGAGGTGTGTCAGTGATCAGGCTTTGTTCATACCGTTTCTTTTCTCTCTCTGTGGGGTGTGTCAGTGATCAGGCTTTGTTCATACCGTTTCTTTTCTCTCTCTGTGGGGTGTGTCAGTGATCAGGCTTTGTTCATACCGTTTCTTTTCTCTCTGTGAGGTGTGTCAGTGATCAGGCTTTGTTCATACCGTTTCTTTTCTCTCTCTGTGGGGTGTGTCATTGATCAGGCTTTGTTCATACCGTTTCTTTTCTCTCTCTGTGGGGTGTGTCAGTGATCAGGCTTTGTTCATACCGTTTCTTTTCTCTCTCTGTGGGGTGTGTCAGTGATCAGGCTTTGTTCATACCGTTTCTTTTCTCTCTGTGAGGTGTGTCAGTGATCAGGCTTTGTTCATACCGTTTCTTTTCTCTCTCTGTGGGGTGTGTCAGTGATCGGGCTTTGTTCATACCGTTTCTTTTCTCTCTCTGTGGGGTGTGTCAGTGATCGGGCTTTGTTCATACCGTTTCTTTTCTCTCTGTGGGGTGTGTCAGTGATCGGGCTTTGTTCATACCGTTTCTTTTCTCTCTGTGAGGTGTGTCAGTGATCAGGCTTTGTTCATACCGTTTCTTTTCTCTCTCTGTGGGGTGTGTCAGTGATCAGGCTTTGTTCATACCGTTTCTTTTCTCTCTCTGTGGGGTGTGTCAGTGATCAGGCTTTGTTCATACCGTTTCTTTTCTCTCTGTGAGGTGTGTCAGTGATCGGGCTTTGTTCATACCGTTTCTTTTCTCTCTCTGTGGGGTGTGTCAGTGATCGGGCTTTGTTCATACCGTTTCTTTTCTCTCTCTGTGAGGTGTGTCATTGATCAGGCTTTGTTCATACTGTTTCTTTTCTCTCTGTGGGGTGTGTCAGTGATCGGGCTTTATTCATACCGTTTCTTTTCTCTCTCTGTGGGGTGTGTCAGTGATCAGGCTTTGTTCATACTGTTTCTTTTCTCTCTGTGAGATGTGTCAGTGATCAGGCTTTGTTCATACCGTTTCTTTTCTCTCTCTGTGAGGTGTGTCAGTGATCGGGCTTTGTTCATACCGTTTCTTTTCCTCTGTGAGGTGTGTCAGTGATCAGGCTTTGTTCATACCGTTTCTTTTCTCTCTGTGGGGTGTGTCAGTGATCAGGCTTTGTTCATACCGTTTCTTTTCTCTGTCTGTGGGGTGTGTCAGTGATCGGGCTTTGTTCATACCGTTTCTTTTCTCTCTCTGTGGGGTGTGTCAGTGATCGGGCTTTGTTCATACCGTTTCTTTTCTCTCTGTGGGGTGTGTCAGTGATCGGGCTTTGTTCATACCGTTACTTTTCTCTCTCTGTGGGGTGTGTCAGTGATCAGGCTTTGTTCATACTGTTTCTTTTCTCTCTCTCTGTGGAGTGTGTCATTGATCAGGCTTTGTTCATACCGTTTCTTTTCTCTCTGTGAGGTGTGTCAGTGATCGGGCTTTGTTCATACCGTTACTTTTCTCTCTCTGTGGGGTGTGTCAGTGATCAGGCTTTGTTCATACCGTTTCTTTTCTCTCTCTCTGTGGGGTGTGTCATTGATCAGGCTTTGTTCATACTGTTTCTCTCTCTGTGGGGTGTGTCAGTGATCAGGCTTTGTTCATACCGTTTCTTTTCTCTCTCTGTGAGGTGTGTCAGTGATCAGGCTTTGTTCATACCATTTCTTTTCTCTCTGTGAGGTGTGTCAGTGATCGGGCTTTGTTCATACCGTTTCTTTTCTCTCTGTGAGGTGTGTCAGTGATCAGGCTTTGTTCATACCGTTTCTTTTCTCTCTCTGTGAGGTGTGTCAGTGATCAGGCTTTGTTCATACCGTTTCTTTTCTCTCTCTGTGAGGTGTGTCAGTGATCAGGCTTTGTTCATACTGTTTCTTTTCTCTCTGTGGGGTGTGTCAGTGATTGGGCTTTATTCATACCGTTTCTTTTCTCTCTCTGTGAGGTGTGTCAGTGATCAGGCTTTGTTCATACTGTTTCTTTTCTCTCTGTGAGGTGTGTCAGTGATCAGGCTTTGTTCATACCGTTTCTTTTCTCTCTCTGTGAGGTGTGTCAGTGATCGGGCTTTGTTCCTACCGTTTCTTTTCCTCTGTGAGGTGTGTCAGTGATCAGGCTTTGTTCATACCGTTTCTTTTCTCTCTGTGGGGTGTGTCAGTGATCAGGCTTTGTTCATACCGTTTCTTTTCTCTCTCTGTGGGGTGTGTCAGTGATCGGGCTTTGTTCATACCGTTTCTTTTCTCTCTCTGTGGGGTGTGTCAGTGATCGGGCTTTGTTCATACCGTTTCTTTTCTCTCTGTGGGGTGTGTCAGTGATCAGGCTTTGTTCATACCGTTACTTTTCTCTCTCTGTGGGGTGTGTCAGTGATCAGGCTTTGTTCATACTGTTTCTTTTCTCTCTCTCTGTGGAGTGTGTCATTGATCAGGCTTTGTTCATACCGTTTCTTTTCTCTCTGTGAGGTGTGTCAGTGATCGGGCTTTGTTCATACCGTTACTTTTCTCTCTCTGTGGGGTGTGTCAGTGATCAGGCTTTGTTCATACCGTTTCTTTTCTCTCTCTGTGGGGTGTGTCATTGATCAGGCTTTGTTCATACTGTTTCTCTCTCTGTGAGGTGTGTCAGTGATCAGGCTTTGTTCATACCGTTTCTTTTCTCTCTGTGAGGTGTGTCAGTGATCGGGCTTTGTTCATACCGTTTCTTTTCTCTCTGTGAGGTGTGTCAGTGATCAGGCTTTGTTCATACCGTTTCTTTTCTCTCTCTGTGAGGTGTGTCAGTGATCAGGCTTTGTTCATACCGTTTCTTTTCTCTCTGTGAGGTGTGTCAGTGATCGGGCTTTGTTCATACCGTTTTTTTTCTCTCTCTGTGAGGTGTGTCAGTGATCAGGCTTTGTTCATACCGTTTCTTTTCTCCCTCTGTGGGGTGTGTCAGTGATCAGGCTTTATTCATACCGTTTCTTTTCTCTCTCTGTGGGGTGTGTCAGTGATCAGGCTTTGTTCATACTGTTTCTTTTCTCTCTGTGAGGTGTGTCAGTGATCAGGCTTTGTTCATACTGTTTCTTTTCTCTCTCTGTGGGGTGTGTCAGTGATCAGGCTTTGTTCATACCGTTTTTTTTCTCTCTGTGGGGTGTGTCAGTGATCGGGCTTTGTTCATACCGTTTCTTTTCTCTCTGTGGGGTGTGTCAGTGATCGGGCTTTGTTCATACCGTTTCTTTTCTCTCTCTGTGAGGTGTGTCAGTGATCAGGCTTTGTTCATACTGTTTCTTTTCTCTCTCTGTGGGGTGTGTCAGTGATCAGGCTTTGTTCATACCGTTTCTTTTCTCTCTGTGGGGTGTGTCAGTGATCAGGCTTTATTCATGCCGTTTCTTTTCTCTCTGTGAGGTGTGTCAGTGATCAGGCTTTGTTCATACCGTTTCTTTTCTCTCTGTGTGGGGTGTGTCAGTGATCAGGCTTTGTTCATACTGTTTCTTTTCTCTCTCTGTGGGGTGTGTCAGTGATCGGGCTTTGTTCATACCGTTACTTTTCTCTCTCTGTGAGGTGTGTCAGTGATCGGGCTTTGTTCATACCGTTTCTTTTCTCTCTGTGGGGTGTGTCAGTGATCGGGCTTTGTTCATACCGTTTCTTTTCTCTCTCTGTGAGGTGTGTCAGTGATCAGGCTTTGTTCATACTGTTTCTTTTCTCTCTCTGTGAGGTGTGTCAGTGATCAGGCTTTGTTCATACCGTTTCTTTTCTCTCTCTGTGAGGTGTGTCAGTGATCAGGCTTTGTTCATACCGTTTCTTTTCTCTCTGTGAGGTGTGTCAGTGATCAGGCTTTATTCATACCGTTTCTTTTCTCTCTCTGTGAGGTGTGTCAGTGATCAGGCTTTGTTCATACCGTTTCTTTTCTCTCTGTGAGGTGTGTCAGTGATCAGGCTTTATTCATACCGTTTCTTTTCTCTCTCTGTGAGGTGTGTCAGTGATCGGGCTTTGTTCATACCGTTTCTTTTCTCTCTCTGTGGGGTGTGTCAGTGATCAGGCTTTGTTCATACCGTTTCTTTTCTCTCTCTGTGAGGTGTGTCAGTGATCAGGCTTTGTTCATACCGTTTCTTTTCTCTCTGTGAGGTGTGTCAGTGATCGGGCTTTGTTCATACCGTTTCTTTTCTCTCTGTGAGGTGTGTCAGTGATCAGGCTTTGTTCATACCGTTTCTTTTCTCTCTCTGTGAGGTGTGTCAGTGATCAGGCTTTGTTCATACCGTTTCTTTTCTCTCTGTGAGGTGTGTCAGTGATCGGGCTTTGTTTATACCGTTTCTTTTCTCTCTCTGTGAGGTGTGTCAGTGATCAGGCTTTGTTCATACCGTTTCTTTTCTCTCTCTGTGGGGTGTGTCAGTGATCAGGCTTTGTTCATACCGTTTCTTTTCTCTCTCTGTGAGGTGTGTCAGTGATCAGGCTTTGTTCATACTGTTTCTTTTCTCTCTGTGGGGTGTGTCAGTGATTGGGCTTTATTCATACCGTTTCTTTTCTCTCTCTGTGGGGTGTGTCAGTGATCAGGCTTTGTTCATACTGTTTCTTTTCTCTCTGTGAGGTGTGTCAGTGATCAGGCTTTGTTCATACCGTTTCTTTTCTCTCTCTGTGAGGTGTGTCAGTGATCGGGCTTTGTTCCTACCGTTTCTTTTCCTCTGTGAGGTGTGTCAGTGATCAGTCTTTTTTCATACCGTTTCTTTTCTCTCTGTGGGGTGTGTCAGTGATCAGGCTTTGTTCATACCGTTTCTTTTCTCTCTCTGTGGGGTGTGTCAGTGATCGGGCTTTGTTCATACAGTTTCTTTTCTCTCTCTGTGGGGTGTGTCAGTGATCGGGCTTTGTTCATACCGTTTCTTTTCTCTCTGTGGGGTGTGTCAGTGATCGGGCTTTGTTCATACCGTTACTTTTCTCTCTCTGTGGGGTGTGTCAGTGATCAGGCTTTGTTCATACTGTTTCTTTTCTCTCTCTCTGTGGAGTGTGTCATTGATCAGGCTTTGTTCATACCGTTTCTTTTCTCTCTGTGAGGTGTGTCAGTGATCGGGCTTTGTTCATACCGTTACTTTTCTCTCTCTGTGGGTGTGTCAGTGATCAGGCTTTGTTCATACCGTTTCTTTTCTCTCTCTGTGGGGTGTGTCATTGATCAGGCTTTGTTCATACTGTTTCTCTCTCTGTGAGGTGTGTCAGTGATCAGGCTTTGTTCATACCGTTTCTTTTCTCTCTGTGAGGTGTGTCAGTGATCGGACTTTGTTCATACCGTTTCTTTTCTCTCTGTGAGGTGTGTCAGTGATCAGGCTTTGTTCATACCGTTTCTTTTCTCTCTCTCTGTGGGGTGTGTCATTGATCAGGCTTTGTTCATACTGTTTCTCTCTCTGTGGGGTGTGTCAGTGAATCAGGCTTTGTTCATACCGTTTCTTTTCTCTCTGTGGGGTGTGTCAGTGATCGGGCTTTGTTCATACCGTTTCTTTTCTCTCTGTGGGGTGTGTCAGTGATCGGGCTTTGTTCATACCGTTACTTTTCTCTCTCTGTGGGGTGTGTCAGTGATCAGGCTTTGTTCATACTGTTTCTTTTCTCTCTCTCTGTGGAGTGTGTCATTGATCAGGCTTTGTTCATACCGTTTCTTTTCTCTCTGTGAGGTGTGTCAGTGATCGGGCTTTGTTCATACCGTTACTTTTCTCTCTCTGTGGGGTGTGTCAGTGATCAGGCTTTGTTCATACCGTTTCTTTTCTCTCTCTCTGTGGGGTGTGTCATTGATCAGGCTTTGTTCATACTGTTTCTCTCTCTGTGGGGTGTGTCAGTGATCA
Source organism: Rhinophrynus dorsalis (assembly GCA_037306005.1). NCBI lineage: Eukaryota > Metazoa > Chordata > Amphibia > Anura > Rhinophrynidae > Rhinophrynus > Rhinophrynus dorsalis. The sequence goes on from JBBDGT010000065.1 coordinate 104,620, forward strand.
GGCTTTGTTCATACCGTTTCTTTTCTCTCTCTGTGAGGTGTGTCAGTGATCAGGCTTTGTTCATACCGTTTCTTTTCTCTCTGTGAGGTGTGTCAGTGATCGGGCTTTGTTCATACCGTTTCTTTTCTCTCTGTGAGGTGTGTCAGTGATCAGGCTTTGTTCATACCGTTTCTTTTCTCTCTCTGTGAGGTGTGTCAGTGATCAGGCTTTATTCATACCGTTTCTTTTCTCTCTGTGAGGTGTGTCAGTGATCGGGCTTTGTTCATACCGTTTCTTTTCTCTCTCTGTGAGGTGTGTCAGTGATCAGGCTTTGTTCATACCGTTTCTTTTCTCTCTCTGTGGGGTGTGTCAGTGATCAGGCTTTGTTCATACCGTTTCTTTTCTCTCTCTGTGAGGTGTGTCAGTGATCAGGCTTTGTTCATACTGTTTCTTTTCTCTCTGTGGGGTGTGTCAGTGATTGGGCTTTATTCATACCGTTTCTTTTCTCTCTCTGTGGGGTGTGTCAGTGATCAGGCTTTGTTCATACTGTTTCTTTTCTCTCTGTGAGGTGTGTCAGTGATCAGGCTTTGTTCATACCGTTTCTTTTCTCTCTCTGTGAGGTGTGTCAGTGATCGGGCTTTGTTCCTACCGTTTCTTTTCCTCTGTGAGGTGTGTCAGTGATCAGGCTTTGTTCATACCGTTTCTTTTCTCTCTGTGGGGTGTGTCAGTGATCAGGCTTTGTTCATACCGTTTCTTTTCTCTCTCTGTGGGGTGTGTCAGTGATCGGGCTTTGTTCATACCGTTTCTTTTCTCTCTCTGTGGGGTGTGTCAGTGATCGGGCTTTGTTCATACCGTTTCTTTTCTCTCTGTGGGGTGTGTCAGTGATCAGGCTTTGTTCATACCGTTACTTTTCTCTCTCTGTGGGGTGTGTCAGTGATCAGGCTTTGTTCATACTGTTTCTTTTCTCTCTCTCTGTGGAGTGTTTCATTGATCAGGCTTTGTTCATACCGTTTCTTTTCTCTCTGTGAGGTGTGTCAGTGATCGGGCTTTGTTCATACCGTTACTTTTCTCTCTCTGTGGGGTGTGTCAGTGATCAGGCTTTGTTCATACCGTTTCTTTTCTCTCTCTGTGGGGTGTGTCATTGATCAGGCTTTGTTCATACTGTTTCTCTCTCTGTGAGGTGTGTCAGTGATCAGGCTTTGTTCATACCGTTTCTTTTCTCTCTGTGAGGTGTGTCAGTGATCGGGCTTTGTTCATACCGTTTCTTTTCTCTCTGTGAGGTGTGTCAGTGATCAGGCTTTGTTCATACCGTTTCTTTTCTCTCTCTGTGAGGTGTGTCAGTGATCAGGCTTTGTTCATACCGTTTCTTTTCTCTCTGTGAGGTGTGTCAGTGATCGGGCTTTGTTCATACCGTTTTTTTTCTCTCTCTGTGAGGTGTGTCAGTGATCAGGCTTTGTTCATACCGTTTCTTTTCTCCCTCTGTGGGGTGTGTCAGTGATCAGGCTTTATTCATACCGTTTCTTTTCTCTCTCTGTGGGGTGTGTCAGTGATCAGGCTTTGTTCATACTGTTTCTTTTCTCTCTGTGAGGTGTGTCAGTGATCAGGCTTTGTTCATACTGTTTCTTTTCTCTCTCTGTGGGGTGTGTCAGTGATCAGGCTTTGTTCATACCGGTTTTTTTCTCTCTGTGGGGTGTGTCAGTGATCGGGCTTTGTTCATACCGTTTCTTTTCTCTCTCTGTGAGGTGGGTCAGTGATCAGGCTTTGTTCGTACCGTTTCTTTTCTCTCTCTGTGAGGTGTGTCAGTGATCAGGCTTTGTTCATACCGTTTCTTTTCTCTCTGTGAGGTGTCTCAGTGATCAGGCTTTGTTCATACCGTTTCTTCTCTCTCTGTGAGGTGTGTCAGTGATCAGGCTTTGTTCATACCGTTTCTTTTCTCTCTCTCTGTGGGGTGTGTCATTGATCAGGCTTTGTTCATACTGTTTCTCTCTCTGTGGGGTGTGTCAGTGATCAGGCTTTGTTCATACCGTTTCTTTTCTCTCTGTGGGGTGTGTCAGTGATCGGGCTTTGTTCATACCGTTTCTTTTCTCTCTGTGGGGTGTGTCAGTGATCGGGCTTTGTTCATACCGTTACTTTTCTCTCTCTGTGGGGTGTGTCAGTGATCAGGCTTTGTTCATACTGTTTCTTTTCTCTCTCTGTGGAGTGTGTCATTGATCAGGCTTTGTTCATACCGTTTCTTTTCTCTCTGTGAGGTGTGTCAGTGATCGGGCTTTGTTCATACCGTTACTTTTCTCTCTCTGTGGGGTGTGTCAGTGATCAGGCTTTGTTCATTCCGTTTCTTTTCTCTCTCTCTGTGGGGTGTGTCATTGATCAGGCTTTGTTCATACTGTTTCTCTCTCTGTGGGGTGTGTCAGTGATCAGGCTTTGTTCATACCGTTTCTTTTCTCTCTCTGTGAGGTGTGTCAGTGATCAGGCTTTGTTCATACCGTTTCTTTTCTCTCTGTGAGGTGTGTCAGTGATCGGGCTTTGTTCATACCGTTTCTTTTCTCTCTGTGAGGTGTGTCAGTGATCAGGCTTTGTTCATACCGTTTCTTTTCTCTCTCTGTGAGGTGTGTCAGTGATCAGGCTTTATTCATACCGTTTCTTTTCTCTCTGTGAGGTGTGTCAGTGATCGGGCTTTGTTCATACCGTTTCTTTTCTCTCTCTGTGAGGTGTGTCAGTGATCAGGCTTTGTTCATACCGTTTCTTTTCTCTCTCTGTGGGGTGTGTCAGTGATCAGGCTTTGTTCATACCGTTTCTTTTCTCTCTCTGTGAGGTGTGTCAGTGATCAGGCTTTGTTCATACTGTTTCTTTTCTCTCTGTGGGGTGTGTCAGTGATTGGGCTTTATTCATACCGTTTCTTTTCTCTCTCTGTGGGGTGTGTCAGTGATCAGGCTTTGTTCATACTGTTTCTTTTCTCTCTGTGAGGTGTGTCAGTGATCAGGCTTTGTTCATACCGTTTCTTTTCTCTCTCTGTGAGGTGTGTCAGTGATCGGGCTTTGTTCCTACCGTTTCTTTTCCTCTGTGAGGTGTGTCAGTGATCAGGCTTTGTTCATACCGTTTCTTTTCTCTCTGTGGGGTGTGTCAGTGATCAGGCTTTGTTCATACCGTTTCTTTTCTCTCTCTGTGGGGTGTGTCAGTGATCGGGCTTTGTTCATACCGTTTCTTTTCTCTCTCTGTGGGGTGTGTCAGTGATCGGGCTTTGTTCATACCGTTTCTTTTCTCTCTGTGGGGTGTGTCAGTGATCAGGCTTTGTTCATACCGTTACTTTTCTCTCTCTGTGGGGTGTGTCAGTGATCAGGCTTTGTTCATACTGTTTCTTTTCTCTCTCTCTGTGGAGTGTGTCATTGATCAGGCTTTGTTCATACCGTTTCTTTTCTCTCTGTGAGGTGTGTCAGTGATCGGGCTTTGTTCATACCGTTACTTTTCTCTCTCTATGGGGTGTGTCAGTGATCAGGCTTTGTTCATACCGTTTCTTTTCTCTCTCTGTGGGGTGTGTCATTGATCAGGCTTTGTTCATACTGTTTCTCTCTCTGTGAGGTGTGTCAGTGATCAGGCTTTGTTCATACCGTTTCTTTTCTCTCTGTGAGGTGTGTCAGTGATCGGGCTTTGTTCATACCGTTTCTTTTCTCTCTGTGAGGTGTGTCAGTGATCAGGCTTTGTTCATACCGTTTCTTTTCTCTCTCTGTGAGGTGTGTCAGTGATCAGGCTTTGTTCATACCGTTTCTTTTCTCTCTGTGAGGTGTGTCAGTGATCGGGCTTTGTTCATACCGTTTTTTTTCTCTCTCTGTGAGGTGTGTCAGTGATCAGGCTTTGTTCATACCGTTTCTTTTCTCCCTCTGTGGGGTGTGTCAGTGATCAGGCTTTATTCATACCGTTTCTTTTCTCTCTCTGTGGGGTGTGTCAGTGATCAGGCTTTGTTCATACTGTTTCTTTTCTCTCTGTGAGGTGTGTCAGTGATCAGGCTTTGTTCATACTGTTTCTTTTCTCTCTCTGTGGGGTGTGTCAGTGATCAGGCTTTGTTCATACCGTTTTTTTTCTCTCTGTGGGGTGTGTCAGTGATCGGGCTTTGTTCATACCGTTTCTTTTCTCTCTCTGTGAGGTGGGTCAGTGATCAGGCTTTGTTCGTACCGTTTCTTTTCTCTCTCTGTGAGGTGTGTCAGTGATCAGGCTTTGTTCATACCGTTTCTTTTCTCTCTGTGAGGTGTCTCAGTGATCAGGCTTTGTTCATACCGTTTCTTCTCTCTCTGTGAGGTGTGTCAGTGATCAGGCTTTGTTCATACCGTTTCTTTTCTCTCTCTGTGGGGTGTGTCAGTGATCAGGCTTTGTTCATACCGTTTCTTTTCTCTCTCTGTGGGGTGTGTCAGTGATCAGGCTTTGTTCATACTGTATCTTTTCTCTCTATGTGAGGTGTGTCAGTGATCAGGCTTTGTTCATACCGTTTCTTTTCTCTCTCTGTGAGGTGTGTCAGTGATCAGGCTTTGTTCATACTGTTTCTTTTCTTTCTCTGTGGGGTGTGTCAGTGATCAGGCTTTATTCATACCGTTTCTTCTCTCTCTGTGAGGTGTGTCAGTGATCAGGCTTTGTTCATACCGTTTCTTTTCTCTCTCTGTGGGGTGTGTCAGTGATCAGGCTTTGTTCATACTGTTTCTTTTCTCTCTCTGTGGGGTGTGTCAGTGATCAGGCTTTGTTCATACCGTTTCTTTTCTCTCTGTGGGGTGTGTCAGTGATCAGGCTTTATTCATACCGTTTCTTTTCTCTCTGTGAGGTGTGTCAGTGATCAGGCTTTGTTCATACCGTTTCTTTTCTCTCTGTGTGGGGTGTGTCAGTGATCAGGCTTTGTTCATACTGTTTCTTTTCTCTCTCTGTGGGGTGTGTCAGTGATCGGGCTTTGTTCATACCGTTTCTTTTCTCTCTCTGTGAGGTGTGTCAGTGATCGGGCTTTGTTCATACCGTTTCTTTTCTCTCTGTGGGGTGTGTCAGTGATCGGGCTTTGTTCATACCGTTTCTTTTCTCTCTCTGTGAGGTGTGTCAGTGATCAGGCTTTGTTCATACTGTTTCTTTTCTCTCTCTGTGAGGTGTGTCAGTGATCAGGCTTTGTTCATACCGTTTCTTTTCTCTCTCTGTGAGGTGTGTCAGTGATCAGGCTTTGTTCATACCGTTTCTTTTCTCTCTGTGAGGTGTGTCAGTGATCAGGCTTTATTCATACCGTTTCTTTTCTCTCTCTGTGAGGTGTGTCAGTGATCAGGCTTTGTTCATACCGTTTCTTTTCTCTCTGTGAGGTGTGTCAGTGATCAGGCTTTATTCATACCGTTTCTTTTCTCTCTCTGTGAGGTGTGTCAGTGATCGGGCTTTGTTCATACCGTTTCTTTTCTCTCTCTGTGTGGTGTGTCAGTGATCAGGCTTTGTTCATACCGTTTCTTTTCTCTCTCTGTGAGGTGTGTCAGTGATCAGGCTTTGTTCATACCGTTTCTTTTCTCTCTGTGAGGTGTGTCAGTGATCGGGCTTTGTTCATACCGTTTCTTTTCTCTCTGTGAGGTGTGTCAGTGATCAGGCTTTGTTCATACCGTTTCTTTTCTCTCTCTGTGAGGTGTGTCAGTGATCAGGCTTTGTTCATACCGTTTCTTTTCTCTCTGTGAGGTGTGTCAGTGATCGGGCTTTGTTTATACCGTTTCTTTTCTCTCTCTGTGAGGTGTGTCAGTGATCAGGCTTTGTTCATACCGTTTCTTTTCTCTCTGTGAGGTGTGTCAGTGATCGGGCTTTGTTCATACCGTTTCTTTTCTCTCTGTGAGGTGTGTCAGTGATCAGGCTTTGTTCATACCGTTTCTTTTCTCTCTCTGTGGGGTGTGTCAGTGATCAGGCTTTGTTCATACCGTTTCTTTTCTCTCTGTGAGGTGTGTCAGTGATCAGGCTTTGTTCATACTGTTTCTTTTCTCTCTGTGGGGTGTGTCAGTGATCAGGCTTTGTTCATACTGTTTCTTTTCTCTCTGTGGGGTGTGTCAGTGATCAGGCTTTGTTCATACCGTTTCTTCTCTCTCTGTGAGGTGTGTCAGTGATCAGGCTTTGTTCATACTGTTTCTTTTCTCTCTGTGTGGTGTGTCAGTGATTGGGCTTTATTCATACCGTTTCTTTTCTCTCTCTGTTGGGTGTGTCAGTGATCACGCTTTGTTCATACCGTTTCTTTTCTCTCTGTGAGGTGTGTCAGTGATCAGGCTTTGTTCATACTGTTTCTTTTCTCTCTCTGTGGGGTGTGTCAGTGATCACGCTTTGTTCATACCGTTTCTTTTCTCTCTCTGTGAGGTGTGTCAGTGATCAGGCTTTACTCATGCTGTGTATTTTTTCTCTGTAGGTTTTTGTCAGTAAAGATGTGGCCAGACATTTTGGTTTTCACTCCTCTAGTGAGGCACTGGTGGGGCTGTATCCACGGGTGAAAAAGGGGTGAGTGGCTGTACCGTCACGTTAAGATGGGGCGAGTGGCTGTACCATCCTGTTAAGATGGGGTGAGTGGCTGTACCCTAGTGAGTGGCTGTACCGTCACGTTAAGATGCGGTGAGTGGCTGTACCCTCGCGTTAAGATGGGGTGAGTGGCTTTATCCTTGTATGAATAAGGGTGAGTAGCTGTACCATCTTGCTAAGAAGGGGTGAGTGGCTGTACTCTAGTGTGTAAAAGGGGTGAGTGGCTGTATCCTTGTGCTAATAAGGGTTAAGTGGCTGTACCATCGTGTTAAGATGGGGTGAGTGGCTGTATCCTAGTGTGTAAAAGGGGTGAGTGGCTGTACCATTGCATTAATATGGGGTTAGTGCCTGTACCCACGTGTTAAGATGGGGTGAGTGGCTGTATCCTGGCATGAAGATGGGGAGAGTGGCTGTACCCTTGTTTGAGGAAGGGGCTGTATCCTGGTGTGAAGGCAGGCTGAGTGGCTATATCCTGGTGTGAAGGCAGGCTGAGTGGCTATATCCTGGTGTGAAGGTAGGCTGAGTGGCTGTATCCTGGTGTGAAGGCAGGCTGAGTGGCTGTATCCTGTTGTGAAGGCAGGTTGAGTGGCTGTATCCTGGTGTGAAGGCAGGCTGAGTGGCTGTATCCTGGTGTGAAGGCAGGCTGAGTGGCTTTATCCTGGTGTGAAGGCAGGCTGAGTGGCTGTATCCTGGTGTGAAGGTAGGCTGAGTGGCTGTATCCTGGTGTGAAGGCAGGCTGAGTGGCTGTATTGTGGTGTGAAGGCAGGCTGAGTGGCTGTATCCTGGTGTGAAGGCAGGCTGAGTGGCTGTATCCTGGTGTGAAGGCAGGCTGAGTGGCTGTATTGTGGTGTGAAGGCAGGCTGAGTGGCTGTATCGTGGTGTGAAGGCAGACTGAGTGGCTGTATCGTGGTGTGAAGGCAGGCTGAGTGGCTGTATCGTGGTGTGAAGGCAGACTGAGTGGCTGTATCGTGGTGTGAAGGCAGGCTGAGTGGCTGTATCCTGGTGTGAAGGCAGACTGAGTGGCTGTATCCTGGTGTGAAGGCAGGCTGAGTGGCTGTATCCTGGTGTGAAGGCAAGCTGAGTGGCTGTATCCTGGTGTGAAGGCAGACTGAGTGGCTGTATCCTGGTGTGAATGAAGGTTGATCGCTTCCTGACAGGACTCTTCTGTACAAGGATGTTTCTGTCCAGTTCAGTGCATGTCCCTTAGTGATTCAGGGGCCAGTGCCTCCACCTCCGAGTGTCATTCAGGAGTTCCTCATGTGGACATTCTTCTCTTCTAGAGCCTATTTGGTATGTGCATGGGCAGAGAAAGGAGCAGATGCCCTAGGTCCTGATGGCATCATTATACATTCTCCTGCCTTTCCACCTGAGACCATTGTGGACACCTTGGGAGCTGGAGACACATTCAATGCCTCTGTCATCTACTCACTGTCCATAGGTAAGACTGAGATTTCAGGTTTCCATCAGATGTCTGACCCCAATCCATACTGAGCTCTATCGATCACTCGGGTCTTAGTATGGACACAGAGGAAACCTATCGATCGCAAAGGGTTACTCCATGTCCATACTGAGACCTATCACATAAGATTCCTCCATGTCCATATTGAGACCTATCACATAAGATTCCTCCATGTCCATACTGAGACCTATCACATAAGATTCCTCCATGTCTATACTGAGACCTATCACATAAGATTCCTCCATGTCCATACTGAAAGCGATCAATCACACAGGGTTCCTCAGTGACCATATTAAAACATACTGCCATATCCATACTGAGCGCCATAGATCACATGTCCTCCATGTCCATACTGAGAGCTATAGATCACATGTCCTCCATATCCATACTGAGAGCTATAGATCACATGTCCTCCATGTCCATACTGATAGCTATCGATCACGTCCTCCATGTCCATACTGAGAGCTATCGATCACGTCCTCCATGTCCATACTGAGAGCTATCGATCACGTCCTCCATGTCCATACTGAGAGCTATCGATCACGTCCTCCATGTCCATACTGAGAGCTATCGATCACACGTCCTCCATATCCATACTGAGAGCTATCGCTCACACGTCCTTCATATCCATACTGAGAGCTATCAATCACACGTCCTCCATATCCATACTGAGAGCTATCGATCACACGTCCTCCATATCCATACTGAGAGCTATCGATCACACGTCCTTCATATCCATACTGAGAGCTATCGATCACATGTCCTTCATATCCATACTGAGAGCTATAGATCACATGTCCTCCATATCCATACTGAGAGCTATCGATCACATGTCCTTCATGTCCATACTGAGAGCTATCGATCACATGTCCTCCATATCCATACTGAGAGCTATCGATCACATGTCCTTCATGTCCATACTGAGACCTATCACATAAGATTCCTCCATGTCCATACTGAAAGCGATCAATCACAAAGGGTTCCTCAGTGACCATATTAAAACATACTGCCATATCACATAATCACATGTCCTCCATATCCATACTGCGAGCTGTCAATCACATGTCCTCTATATCCATACTGAGAGCTATCGATCACATGTCCTTCATGTCCATACTGAGAGCTATCGATCACACGTCCTCCATATCCATACTGAGAGCTATCGATCACATGTCCTCCATGTCCATACTGAGAGCTATCGATCACATGTCCTTCATGTCTATACTGAGAGCTATCGATCACATGTCCTTCATATCCATACTGAGAGCTATCGATCACACGTCCTCCATATCCATACTGAGAGCTATCGATCACACGTCCTCCATATCCATACTGAGAGCTATCAATCACATGTCCTCCATGTCCATACTGAGAGCTATCAATCACATGTCCTTCATATCCATACTGAGATCTATCGATCACACGTCCTCCATATCCATACTGAGAGCTATCGATCACACGTCCTCCATATCCATACTGAGAGCTATCGATCACATGTCCTTCATGTCTATACTGAGAGCTATCGATCACATGTCCTTCATATCCATACTGAGAGCTATCGATCACACGTCCTCCATATCCATACTGAGAGCTATCGATTACACATCCTCCATATCCATACTGAGAGCTATCGATCACATGTCCTTCATATCCATACTGAGAGCTATCGATCACACGTCCTCCATATCCATACTGACAGCTATCGATCACACGTCCTCCATGTCCATACTGAGAGCTATCGATCACACGTCCTCCATATCCATACTGAGAGCTATCGATCACATGTCCTTCATATCCATACTGAGAGCTATCGATCACATGTCCTCCATGTCCATACTGAGAGCTATCGATCACATGTCCTCCATGTCTCCATGTCCATACTGAGAGCTATCGATCACACGTCCTCCATATCCATACTGAGAGCTATCGATCACACGTCCTCCATATCCATACTGCGAGCTATCGATCACACGTCCTCCATATCCATACTGAGAGCTATCGATCACACGTCCTCCATATCCATACTGAGAGCTATCGATCACACGTCCTCCATATCCATACTGAGAGCTATCGATCACATGTCCTCCATGTCCATACTGAGAGCTATCAATCACATGTCCTCCATATCCATACTGAGAGCTATCGATCACATGTCCTTCATATCCATACTGAGAGCAATCGATCACATGTCCTCCATATCCATACTGAGAGCTATAGATCACATGTCCTCCATATCCATACTGCGAGCTATCGATCACACGTCCTCCATATCCATACTGAGAGCTATCGATCACATGTCCTCCATATCCATACTGAGAGCTATCGATCACACGTCCTCCATATCCATACTGAGAGCTATCGATCACATGTCCTTCATATCCATACTGAGAGCTATCGATCACATGTCCTCCATGTCCATACTGAGAGCTATCGATCACACGTCCTCCATATCCATACTGAGAGCTATCGATCACACGTCCTCCATATCCATACTGAGAGCTATCGATCACATGTCCTCCATATCCATACTGACAGCTATCGATCACATGTCCTTCATATCCATACTGAGAGCTATCGATCACATGTCCTTCATATCCATACTGAGAGCTATCGATCACACGTCCTTCATGTCCATACTGAGAGCTATCGATCACACGTCCTTCATGTCCATACTGAGAGCTATCGATCACACGTCCTCCATATCCATACTGAGAGCTATCGATCACATGTCCTTCATATCCATACTGACAGCTATCGATCACATGTCCTTCATGTCCATACTGAGAGCTATCGATCACATGTCCTTCATGTCCATACTGAGAGCTATCGATCACATGTCCTTCATGTCCATACTGAGAGCTATCGATCACATGTCCTCCATATCCATACTGAGAGCTATCGATCACATGTCCTTCATATCCATACTGAGAGCTATCGATCACATGTCCTCCATATCCATACTGACAGCTATAGATCACATGTCCTTCATATCCATACTGAGAGCTATCGATCACACGTCCTTCATATCCATACTGAGAGCTATCGATCACATGTCCTCCATATCCATACTGAGAGCTATCGATCACATGTCCTTCATGTCCATACTGAGAGCTATCAATCACACGTCCTCCATATCCATACTGAGAGCTATCGATCACATGTCCTCCATGTCCATACTGAGAGCTATCGATCACATGTCCTTCATGTCCATACTGAGAGCTATCGATCACATGTCATCCATGTCCATACTGAGAGCAATCGATCACATGTCCTTCATATCCATACTGAGAGCTATCGATCACATGTCCTTCATATCCATACTGAGAGCTATCGATCACATGTCCTTCATATCCATACTGAGAGCTATCGATCACATGTCCTTCATATCCATACTGAGAGCTATCGATCACATGTCCTTCATATCCATACTGAGAGCTATAGATCACACGTCCTCCATGTCCATACTGAGAGCTATCGATCACACGTCCTCCATATCCATACTGAGAGCTATCGATCACATGTCCTTCATATCCATACTGACAGCTATCAATCACATGTCCTTCATATCCATACTGAGAGCTATCAATCACATGTCCTCCATATCCATACTGAGAGCTATCGATCACATGTCCTTCATATCCATACTGAGAGCTATCGATCACATGTCCTTCATGTCCATACTGAGAGCTATCGATCACATGTCCTTCATGTCCATACTGAGAGCTATCGATCACATGTCCTTCATGTCAATACTGAGAGCTATCGATTACATGTCATCTATATCCATACTGAGAGCTATCGATCACATGTCCTCCATATCCATACTGAGAGCTATCGATCACATGTCCTCCATATCCATACTGAGAGCTATCGATCACATGTCCTTCATGTCCATACTGAGAGCTATCGATCACATGTCCTTCATATCCATACTGAGAGCTATCGATCACATGTCCTTCATGTCCATACTGAGAGCTATAGATCACATGTCCTTCATATCCATACTGAGAGCTATCGATCACACGTCCTTCATGTCCATACTGAGAGCTATCGATCACACGTCCTTCATGTCCATACTGAGAGCTATCGATCACATGTCCTTCATATCCATACTGAGAGCTATCGATCACATGTCCTTCATGTCCATACTGAGAGCTATCGATCACATGTCCTCCATGTCCATACTGACAGCTATAGATCACACGTCCTTCATGTCCATACTGAGAGCTATCGATCACATGTCCTCCATATCCATACTGAGAGCTATCGATCACATGTCCTTCATGTCCATACTGAGAGCTATCGATCACATGTCCTCCATGTCCATACTGACAGCTATAGATCACACGTCCTTCATGTCCATACTGAGAGCTATCGATCACATGTCCTCCATATCCATACTGAGAGCTATCGATCACATGTCCTTCATGTCCATACTGAGAGCTATCGATCACATGTCCTCCATGTCCATACTGACAGCTATAGATCACACGTCCTCCATGTCCATACTGAGAGCTATCGATCACATGTCCTCCATGTCCATACTGAGAGCTATCGATCACATGTCCTTCATATCCATACTGAGAGCTATCGATCACATGTCCTCCATATCCATACTGAGAGCTATCGATCACATGTCCTCCATATCCATACTGAGAGCTATCGATCACATGTCCTCCATGTCCATACTGACAGCTATAGATCACACGTCCTTCATGTCCATACTGAGAGCTATCGATCACATGTCCTCCATATCCATACTGAGAGCTATCGATCACATGTCCTTCATGTCCATACTGAGAGCTATCGATCACACGTCCTTCATGTCCATACTGAGAGCTATCGATCACATGTCCTTCATATCCATACTGAGAGCTATAGATCACACGTCCTTCATGTCCATACTGAGAGCTATCGATCACATGTCCTTCATATCCATACTGACAGCTATCGATCACATGTCCTTCATATCCATACTGACAGCTATCGATCACATGTCCTCCATATCCATACTGAGAGCTATCGATCACACGTCCTCCATGTCCATACTGAGAGCTATCGATCACATGTCCTCCATATCCATACTGAGAGCTATCGATCACACGTCCTCCATGTCCATACTGAGAGCTATCGATCACAGGTCCTCCATATCCATACTGAGAGCTATCGATCACACGTCCTCCATGTCCATACTGAGAGCTATAGTCCACAGGGTTCCTCCGTGCCCATATTGAGACCAATCACATAAGATTCCTCGGTGTCCATACCAAGAGCTATCGATCACATGTCCTCAGTGTCCATACTAAGAGCTATTGATCACACAGGGTTCCTCCGTCTCCATAATGAGACCTGTCTATCACATAAGATTCCACCGTGTCCATACTGAGAGCTATCGATCACGTCCTCCATGTCCATATTGAAAGTTATCGATCACACAGGGTTCCCCTGTGTCCATAGTGAGAGCTATCGATCACACAGGGTTCCCCCGTGTCCATAGTGAGACCCACCAGTCCCAGCAGGTTTTGTGTGCTGGAACCATTGGTCAGTATGATATGGAGGGAAAGCTGGATTGTAACACGCGCAGTAATCCCATAACACAGACTTGTTATACACAATGGGGGTGTCAAGGACAGGGGAGGCTGGTTAGTCCAGGAGGTTAGTAGCCTTTGAACATTACTGATTAACCCAACCTAATTCAGTCTCTTCATCACCTGGACATGGGACACAGGGACAACCAGTATCGTCATTCACTCCATTGTAGTCTCAGGGTTAACTTTTACATTAACCCTTTACACCCCTCCCCCTACAGTACAGAAAAGACACTACACATTAACCCTTTACACTCCTCACCCTACAAAATAAACACACTGCACATTAACCCTTTACACTCCTCACTCTACAGTACAGGATACACACGCCTCACCCCAATGGTGCAGTTAGTTTATTCCAGAATAACTACACTTATTAGTTAATCCGCCTGACTTGTTTTTCAAATTGTACACTGTGGTATCGCTGTTGCAGTCCCATTTCAATTGTAAGCTCTGTGGTATCACTGGTACAGCCCCATTTCAATTGGAAGCTCTGTGGTATCACCGGTGCAGCCCAGTTTCAATTGTAAGCTCTGTGGTATCACCGGTACAGCCCCATTTCAATTGTAAGCTTTGTGGTATCACCGGTGCAGCCCCATTTCAATTGTAAGCTCTGTGTTATCGCTGTTGCAGCCCCATTTCAATTGTAAGCTCTGTGGTATCACCGGTACAGCCCCATTTCAATTGGAAGCTCTGTGTTATCGCTGTTGCAGCCCCATTTCAATTGTAAGCTCTGTGGTATCACCGGTGCAGCCCCATTTCAATTGTAAGCTCTGTGGTATCACCGGTACAGCCCAGTTTCAATTGTAAGCTCTGTGGTATCACCGGTACAGCCCCGTTTCAATTGTAAGCTCTGTGGTATTACCAGTACAGCCCCATTTCAATTGTAAACTCTGTGGTATCACTGGTGCAGCCCCATTTCAATTGGAAGCTCTGTGGTATCGCTGTTGCAGCCCCATTTCAATTGGAAGCTCTGTGGTATCACTGGTGCAGCCCCATTTCAATTGTAAGCTCTGTGGTATCACTGGTACAGCCCCGTTTCAATTGGAAGCTCTGTGGTATCAACAGTGCAGCCCCGTTTCAATTGGAAACTCTGTGGTATCACCGGTACAGCCCCGTTTCAATTGTAAGCTCTGTGGTATCGCTGTTGCAGCCCCATTTCAATTGGAAGCTCTGTGGTATCACCGGTACAGCCCCGTTTCAATTGTAAGCTCTGTGGTATCAACGGTGCAGCCCCGATTCAATTGGAAACTCTGTGGTATCAACAGTGCAGCCCCGTTTCAATTGGAAACTCTGTGGTATCACTGGTGCAGCCCCGTTTCAATTGGAAACTCTGTGGTATCACTGGTACAGCCCCATTTCAATTGGAAGCTCTGTGGTATCACTGGTACAGCCCCATTTCAATTGGAAACTCTGTGGTATCACTGGTACAGCCCCATTTCAATTGGAAGCTCTGTGGTATCACCGGTACAGCCCCGTTTCAATTGGAAGCTCTGTGGTATCACCGGTACAGCCCCGTTTCAATTGTAAGCTCTGTGGTATCACTGGTGCAGCCCCGTTTCAATTGTAAACTCTGTGGTATCACCGGTGCAGCCCCGTTTCAATTGTAAACTCTGTGGTATCACTGGTACAGCCCCGTTTCAATTGTAAGCTCTGTGGTATCACTGGTACAGCCCCGTTTCAATTGGAAGCTCTGTGGTATCACTGGTGCAGCCCCGTTTCAATTGTAAACTCTGTGGTATCACCGGTACAGCCCCGTTTCAATTGGAAGCTCTGTGGTATCACCGGTACAGCCCCGTTTCAATTGTAAGCTCTGTGGTATCACCGGTACAGCCCCGTTTCAATTGGAAGCTCTGTGGTATCACCGGTACAGCCCCGTTTCAATTGTAAGCTCTGTGGTATCACCGGTACAGCCCCGTTTAAATTGTAAGCTCTGTGGTATCACTGGTGCAGCCCCGTTTCAATTGTAAACTCTGTGGTATCACCGGTGCAGCCCCGTTTCAATTGGAAACTCTGTGGTATCACCGGTACAGCCCCGTTTCAATTGGAAGCTCTGTGGTATCACCGGTACAGCCCCATTTCAATTGGAAGCTCTGTGGTATCACTGGTGCAGCCCCGTTTCAATTGGAAACTCTGTGGTATCACTGGTACAGCCCCATTTCAATTGGAAGCTCTGTGGTATCACTGGTACAGCCCCATTTCAATTGGAAACTCTGTGGTATCACTGGTACAGCCCCATTTCAATTGGAAGCTCTGTGGTATCACCGGTACAGCCCCGTTTCAATTGGAAGCTCTGTGGTATCACCGGTACAGCCCCGTTTCAATTGTAAGCTCTGTGGTATCACTGGTGCAGCCCCGTTTCAATTGTAAACTCTGTGGTATCACCGGTGCAGCCCCGTTTCAATTGTAAACTCTGTGGTATCACTGGTACAGCCCCGTTTCAATTGTAAGCTCTGTGGTATCACTGGTACAGCCCCGTTTCAATTGGAAGCTCTGTGGTATCACTGGTGCAGCCCCGTTTCAATTGTAAACTCTGTGGTATCACCGGTACAGCCCCGTTTCAATTGGAAGCTCTGTGGTATCACCGGTACAGCCCCGTTTCAATTGTAAGCTCTGTGGTATCACCGGTACAGCCCCGTTTCAATTGGAAGCTCTGTGGTATCACCGGTACAGCCCCGTTTCAATTGGAAGCTCTGTGGTATCACCGGTACAGCCCCGTTTCAATTGTAAGCTCTGTGGTATCACTGGTGCAGCCCCGTTTCAATTGTAAACTCTGTGGTATCACCGGTGCAGCCCCGTTTCAATTGGAAACTCTGTGGTATCACCGGTACAGCCCCGTTTCAATTGGAAGCTCTGTGGTATCACCGGTACAGCCCCGTTTCAATTGTAAGCTCTGTGGTATCACTGGTGCAGCCCCGTTTCAATTGTAAACTCTGTGGTATCACCGGTGCAGCCCCGTTTCAATTGTAAACTCTGTGGTATCACCGGTACAGCCCCGTTTCAATTGGAAGCTCTGTGGTATCACCAGTACAGCCCCGTTTCAATTGTAAGCTCTGTGGTATCACCGGTACAGCCCCGTTTCAATTGTAAGCTCTGTGGTATCACTGGTGCAGCCCCGTTTCAATTGTAAACTCTGTGGTATCACCGGTGCAGCCCCGTTTCAATTGTAAGCTCTGTGGTATCACCGGTACAGCCCCGTTTCAATTGGAAACTCTGTGGTATCAACGGTACAGCCCCATTTCAATTGGAAACTCTGTGGTATCACTGGTACAGCCCCATTTCAATTGGAAGCTCTGTGGTATCACCGGTGCAGCCCCGTTTCAATTGGAAGCTCTGTGGTATCACTGGTACAGCCCCATTTCAATTGGAAGCTCTGTGGTATCACCGGTGCAGCCCCGTTTCAATTAGAAGCTCTGTGGTATCACCGGTACAGCCCTGTTTCAATTGTAAGCTCTGTGGTATCACCGGTACAGCCCCGTTTCAATTGTAAGCTCTGTGGTATCACCGGTACAGCCCCGTTTCAATTGTAAGCTCTGTGGTATCACCGGTACAGCCCTGTTTCAATTGCAAGCTCTGTGGTATCACCGGTACAGCCCTGTTTCAATTGGAAGCTCTGTGGTATCACTGGTACAGCCCCATTTCAACTGGAAACTCTGTGGTATCACTGGTACAGCCCCATTTCAACTGGAAACTCTGTGGTATCACCGGTACAGCCCCATTTCAATTGTAAGCTCTGTGGTATCACCGGTACAGCCCCATTTCAATTGGAAACTCTGTGGTATCACCGGTACAGCCCCATTTCAACTGGAAACTCTGTGGTATCACTGGTGCAGCCCCATTTCAACTGGAAACTCTGTGGTATCACTGGTGCAGCCCCGTTTCAATTGCAAGCTCTGTGGTATCACCGGTGCAGCCCCGTTTCAATTGCAAGCTCTGTGGTATCACCGGTACAGCCCCATTTCAATTGGAAACTTTGTGGTATCACTGGTACAGCCCCATTTCAATTGTAAGCTCTGTGGTATCACTGGTACAGTCCAATTTCAACTGGAAGCTCTGTGGTATCACTGGTACAGCCCCGATTCAATTGTAAAGTTTGTGGTATCACCGGTACAGCCCAGTTTCAATTGTAAACTCTGTGGTATCACTGGTACAGCCCCATTTCAATTGTAAGCTCTGTGGTATCACTGGTACAGCCCCATTTCAATTGTAAACTCTGTGGTATCACCGGTGCAGCCCCGTTTCAATTGTAAGCTCTGTGGTATTACCAGTACAGCCCCGTTTCAATTGGAAGCTCTGTGGTATCACTGGTGCAGCCCCATTTCAATTGTAAGCTCTGTGGTATCACCGGTACAGCCCCGTTTCAATTGCAAGCTCTGTGGTATCACCGGTGCAGCCCCGTTTCAATTGTAAGCTCTGTGGTATCACCGGTGCAGCCCCATTTCAATTGTAAG
Organism: Rhinophrynus dorsalis; assembly: GCA_037306005.1. Lineage (NCBI taxonomy): Eukaryota > Metazoa > Chordata > Amphibia > Anura > Rhinophrynidae > Rhinophrynus > Rhinophrynus dorsalis. The sequence goes on from JBBDGT010000065.1 coordinate 122,589, forward strand.
CTCTGTGGTATCACCGGTACAGCCCCGTTTCAATTGCAAGCTCTGTGGTATCACTGGTACAGCCCCGTTTCAATTGTAAGCTCTGTGGTATCGCTGGTACAGCCCAGTTTCAATTGTAAGCTCTGTGGTATCACTGGTACAGCCCCATTTCAATTGGAAGCTCTGTGGTATCACCGGTGCAGCCCCATTTCAATTGCAAGCTCTGTGGTATCACCGGTACAGCCCCGTTTCAATTGCAAGCTCTGTGGTATCACCGGTACAGCCCCATTTCAATTGTAAGCTCTGTGGTATCACTGGTACAGCCCAGTTTCAATTGTAAGCTCTGTGGTATCACTGGTGCAGCCCCGTTTCAATTGCAAGCTCTGTGGTATCCCCAAATGTTTTGAGTATTACATATAATTGAGAGATATAATCAGACGGACATATTACCACTCAAGTAGGTGCAATATGAGAAATAGCCAAGTGTAAGACTGCTTTAGTCAAATGTCCATCGTATTCACTAGTGTCTCGTATTGCAGTTGGGCTTTGTGTGCTGTAAACATATTGTGTCCTGGGAAGGAGGCCTGGTATTAGATATAAATGTCCCCATTCTGTTACACACCAGCTGCAGCTTAAAGGACACACACATTCCAATGGATTAAATGGGGCTATTAATACAGTGAGTGCTAGGAAGGACTCCAACACACGGCTTCACGATGCACCGGACACCATTCCAACATTCCGGGTGGTAAAACACCATTTAAATCACTAGGAAGTTAGGGGGTTTTGTCCTGCGGTATCTTTTACTATAGGATTTTGACCATTTCCTCATCTCTCTCTCTCAGGTCAGGACATGCAGGAAGCTCTGACATTCGGATGCCGCGTAGCAGGGAAGAAATGTGGGATACAAGGATTTGATGGGCTCATCTGAGGGACCAAGTAATTTTATGCTTCCAGGACCAACCAGTGAAAGTGCAACCTATGGACACTTGTAGGACTCCATAATCTTCCAGGGAGTGCCCCCTGCTGTGCATAGTACAGCACTACAAGCCCACAACACCACCCATCATGGAGATAGTGCATCTGTACCCCCTGATTTTAACTGATTAACTCACTGACCAGATGCTCTTCAAGTCCTTTTACGGTAGAGGCCTCAGCGATATGTAATATTCTATAATATATATATATAATATGTATAATCTTCATGTTTCTAGGTAGAATTTGTAGAGGCACCAGGCTGATCAGTTTGTAATAAATTCACAAGGTCCCTCTGTGTGTCTTGTTTTCTGAAGGCAGACCTCCTCATCATGAGGGTTTTATATAGTGCTACATGGGGCAATGCATTCTGGGATGGTGACAGGATTGTGGATTTTATTGACACAAAGAGGATGACATAGACTGGAGTGTCTGATCTTTGCCAGTAACTAGGAATTAGATCACTAATCGTAAACCATCCTCATACCCTCAATCTGATCCTTTACCCCTCCTATCCAGACACAGTATTGACACATCCTATTACCTTACTATGGCCAAAAGACCCTCCTATCCGCACACGATCCTGACATGTACTCTTACCTTACTATGGCCAGAAGAATCTACTATCTGCACACGGTCCTGACACGTCTAGCGCCAGTAACACCTGTACGTCTAGCGCCAGTAACACCTGTACGTCTAGCGCCAGTAACACCTGTACGTCTAGCGCCAGTAACACCTGTACGTCTAGCGACTCAGTATCTCCTGTACGTCTAGCGTCAGTATCACCTGTACGTCTAGCGTCAGTATCTCCTGTACGTCTAGCGTCAGTATCACCTGTACGTCTAGAGTCAGTATCACCTGTACGTCTAGCGTCAGTATCTCATGTACGTCTAGCGACTCAGTATCACCTGTACGTCTAGCGTCAGTATCAACTGTACGTCTAGCGTCAGTATCTCCTGTACGTCTAGCGTCAGTATCTCCTGTACGTCTAGCGTCAGTATCACCTGTACGTCTAGCGTCAGTATCTCCTGTACGTCTAGAGTCAGTATCACCTGTACGTCTAGAGTCAGTATCACCTGTACGTCTAGCGTCAGTATCTCCTGTACGTCTAGAGTCAGTATCACCTGTACGTCTAGAGTCAGTATCACCTGTACGTCTAGCGTCAGTATCACCTGTACGTCTAGAGTCAGTATCACCTGTACGTCTAGCGTCAGTATCACCTGTACGTCTAGCGTCAGTATCTCCTGTACGTCTAGCGTCAGTATCACCTGTACGTCTAGCGTCAGTATCTCCTGTACGTCTAGCGTCAGTATCTCCTGTACGTCTAGCGTCAGTATCACCTGTACGTCTAGCGTCAGTATCTCCTGTACGTCTAGCGACTCAGTATCACCTGTACGTCTAGCGTCAGTATCACCTGTACGTCTAGCGTCAGTATCACCTGTACGTCTAGCGACTCAGTATCACCTGTACGTCTAGAGTCAGTATCACCTGTACGTCTAGAGTCAGTATCACCTGTACGTCTAGCGTCAGTATCACCTGTACGTCTAACGTCAGTATCTCCTGTACGTCTAGCGTCAGTATCACCTGTACGTCTAGAGTCAGTATCTCCTGTACGTCTAGAGTCAGTATCACCTGTACGTCTAGCGACTCAGTATCACCTGTACGTCTAGAGTCAGTATCTCCTGTACGTCTAGCGTCAGTATCACCTGTACGTCTAGCGTCAGTATCTCCTGTACGTCTAGAGTCAGTATCTCCTGTACGTCTAGAGTCAGTATCACCTGTACGTCTAGCGTCAGTATCACCTGTACGTCTAGAGTCAGTATCACCTGTACGTCTAGCGTCAGTATCACCTGTACGTCTAGCGTCAGTATCTCCTGTACGTCTAGCGTCAGTATCACCTGTACGTCTAGCGTCAGTATCTCCTGTACGTCTAGAGTCAGTATCACCTGTACGTCTAGAGTCAGTATCACCTGTACGTCTAGCGTCAGTATCACCTGTACGTCTAGAGTCAGTATCTCCTGTACGTCTAGCGTCAGTATCACCTGTACGTCTAGCGACTCAGTATCACCTGTACGTCTAGCGCCAGTATCACCTGTACGTCTAGAGTCAGTATCTCCTGTACGTCTAGCGTCAGTATCTCCTGTACGTCTAGCGTCAGTATCTCCTGTACGTCTAGCGTCAGTATCACCTGTACGTCTAGAGTCAGTATCACCTGTACGTCTAGAGTCAGTATCACCTGTACGTCTAGCGTCAGTATCACCTGTACGTCTAGCGTCAGTATCTCCTGTACGTCTAGAGTCAGTATCACCTGTACGTCTAGAGTCAGTATCACCTGTACGTCTAGCGTCAGTATCTCCTGTACGTCTAGAGTCAGTATCACCTGTACGTCTAGAGTCAGTATCACCTGTACGTCTAGCGTCAGTATCACCTGTACGTCTAGCGTCAGTATCTCCTGTACGTCTAGCGTCAGTATCACCTGTACGTCTAGCGACTCAGTATCACCTGTACGTCTAGCGTCAGTATCTCCTGTACGTCTAGCGTCAGTATCACCTGTACGTCTAGCGTCAGTATCTCCTGTACGTCTAGAGTCAGTATCACCTGTACGTCTAGAGTCAGTATCACCTGTACGTCTAGCGTCAGTATCTCCTGTACGTCTAGAGTCAGTATCACCTGTACGTCTAGAGTCAGTATCACCTGTACGTCTAGCGTCAGTATCAACTGTACGTCTAGCGTCAGTATCTCCTGTACGTCTAGCGTCAGTATCTCCTGTACGTCTAGCGTCAGTATCACCTGTACGTCTAGTGTCAGTATCTCCTGTACGTCTAGCGTCAGTATCTCCTGTACGTCTAGCGTCAGTATCACCTGTACGTCTAGAGTCAGTATCTCCTGTACGTCTAGAGTCAGTATCACCTGTACGTCTAGAGTCAGTATCACCTGTACGTCTAGCGTCAGTATCACCTGTACGTCTAGCGTCAGTATCTCCTGTACGTCTAGCGCCAGTATCAACTGTACGTCTAGCGTCAGTATCTCCTGTACGTCTAGCGTCAGTATCTCCTGTACGTCTAGCGTCAGTATCTCCTGTACGTCTAGAGTAATGATATATCTATATAACAGCGATACATACGGACGTCTCACAGTCACTATTACAGACCTTCACATGGTAATGATATATCTATATAACAGCGATACATACGGACGTCTCACAGTCACTATTACAGACCTTCACATGGTAATGATATATCTATATAACAGCAATACATACGGACGTCTCACAGTCACTAATACAGACCTTCACATGGTAATGATACCTATATAACAGCGATACATACGGACGTCTCACAGTCATTATTACAGACCTTCACATGGTAATGATATATCTATATAACAGCGATACATACGGACGTCTCACAGTCACTATTACAGACCTTCACATGGTAATGATATATCTATATAACATCGATACATACGGACGTCTCACAGTCACTATTACAGACCTTCACATGGTAATGATATCTATATAACAGCGATACATACGGACGTCTCACAGTCACTATTACAGACCTTCACATGGTAATGATATATCTATATAACAGCGATACATACGGACGTCTCACAGTCACTATTACAGACCTTCACATGGTAATGATATATCTATATAACAGAGATACATACGGACGTCTCACAGTCACTATTACAGACCTTCACATGGTAATGATATATCTATATAACAGCGATACATACGGACGTCTCACAGTCACTATTACAGACCTTCACATGGTAATGATATCTATATAACAGCGATACATACGGACGTCTCACAGTCACTATTACAGACCTTCACATGGTAATGATATATCTATAACACAGTGATACATACATGGTAATGATATGTGGATTGTTGACATGTTGACTCTATGGGGTGATGTAGGTCGGTTCTGTTACATCACACTATAAAGTCAGGTGACTGGTCCTATTCCTACACTCACTGACCAAGTGGTTCCATGTGATTAGGACTAAGTTACAATATCCAAATGATGAAATGATCTGTATTAACCCTCTGAACCATTAAAGACCAGCCCTGAGGTCCTCTCACTAAAGTAATCTGATTGGATGAGGCCTGTTAACCTTTTATACGGTGGATATGTCTGCAGCATGAAGCAGGACACTGCAGGCGTTTCTATCGTCCAAAGGGTTAATATGGCTCTTTCATACAATAATAAATAAGTCGAATAGAGCGCCTCTTGCTCTGGGGTGAATGTAATGGAGAACCATCGCCTGGCTCCGTCTGTCCCTCATCTACACAATGACGGGTCTAGGGTAGGAAATGTCTGGACACAGGGTCAGACAGGTATCAACCAATGGACATACACGTACAGACACAAGGACAGGAATCCTGGGACAGACCAACTGCCCCATATTCAGGCATAGTAAAGCAATACACTGGAGAACTCACTACCATTCCAGGGGATAAAAACTCAATGTAGATCAATAACAACATGGAGAACTTGTATTTCATCACTATGGTACAAACAGTTTTATTCTCCTTTTATGCCTTGTATATGTGGCCCTTCCAGTGGTTGGCAAAAAAGTTAACATAAAGATGTGTCCCAGTTTGTCCTGTGTGATTGAGCCCATATGTTGGCTCCATTGTACTCTCCTTCATCCCCTGTGGAACCGACCTCTGGAATATGTTCTGTTGGTAAAGTCCACATACAGACAATAACATGCACGTCCCCGGCATGGGACAGGCACAGTCCATTACATCTCATCCTCTATCACAGTCGCTTCTTGCCAGTCTGTCTTTAGCGCCTCCTCTGGTGGTTCCTCCTCTTCAGCCTCTATGTCATCCGCTATTTCCTCAGATGGCTCCTCATGTTCTAAGTCTCTAGGAGTGTTCTCATTCTCCCTGATGGATTCATCCACTGGAGGTTCTGGGTGATTTAACTGGCCAATACCGATGTCCTGGACATCCAAAGACTGTGGATCCAGAACTCTCTCTTGCAACTTCTCGGCCTGCTTGTTACTGGTAATAGTGGAATCTTCCAGAAGATCTACCTTCTCCTCTTCCTGAGGGCCCTGAGGAGGTGGGATGACCATTGCCATAGTGTCCTGGGATGGATCCTCCTCAGATGCATAGACAGGTGGTTTCACCAGCTCTGGGGCACTTAGAAGTCCGTCCTTGTTTAGGTCTTGCTTGTCCAGAACTTTATCGACCCAATCAATGATCTATGAGAGAGAAGCAGAATGTTAATGCTCCATACACCATTATAGGGATACAACTGACAGAAATATTCCACCCTCCAAATTTAAGTCTCAGACACTCGGCCTACAGATCACTGAAATGGGATTCACACCTCAGTGATATATACATCTGCTATAGACCTTACCCGTCTGAATCTGACCACCACATCTAGAGGCACATCACTAGGTAACACATAAGGGCATATCGGTACTACCACATCATTCGGTGACACTGATGGGCCTAGGGGTGCTACCACAAGAAGGGACATGTTTCTATGAGCAAACTGCTGGTTGACATGGAGGGATGTGGTAGTACTAGTACATTACTGGGTGATATGGAGGGATGTGGTGATACTAGTACATTACTGGTGATACGGAGGGATGTGGTGGTACTAGTACATTACTGGGTGACACGGAGGGATGTAGTGGTACTAGTACATTACTGGGTGATATGGAGGGATATGATACTAGTACATTACTGGGTGATATGGAGGGATGTGGTGGTACTAGTACATTACTGGGTGATATGGAGGGATGTGGTGATACTAGTACATTACTGGGTGACATGGAGGGATGTGGTGATACTAGTACATCACTGGTGATACGGAGGGATGTGGTGGTACTAGTACATTACTGGGTGATATGGAGGGATGTGGTGATACTAGTACATTACTGGGTGACATGGAGGGATGTGATACTAGTACATTACTGGGTGATATGGAGGGATGTGATACTAGTACATTACTGGGTGATATGGAGGGATGTGGTGGTACTAGTACATTACTGGGTGATATGGAGGGATGTGGCGATACTAGTACATTACTGGGTGATATGGAGGGATGTGGTGATACTAGTAAATTACTGGGTGACACGGAGGGATGTGGTGGTACTAGTACATTACTGGGTGACACGGAGGGATGTGGTGATACTAGTACATTACTGGGTGATATGGAGGGATGTGGTGGTACTAGTACATTACTGGGTGATATGGAGGGATGTGGTGATACTAGTACATTACTGGGTGACATGGAGGGATGTGATACTAGTACATTACTGGGTGATATGGAGGGATGTGATACTAGTACATTACTGGGTGATATGGAGGGATGTGGTGGTACTAGTACATTACTGGGTGATATGGAGGGATGTGGCGATACTAGTACATTACTGGGTGATATGGAGGGATGTGGTGATACTAGTAAATTACTGGGTGACACGGAGGGATGTGGTGGTACTAGTACATTACTGGGTGACACGGAGGGATGTGGTGATACTAGTACATTACTGGGTGATATGGAGGGATGTGGTGATACTAGTAAATTACTGGGTGACATGGAGGGATGTGGTGATACTAGTACATTACTGGGTGACACGGAGGGATGTGGTGATACTAGTACATTACTGGTGATATGGAGGGATGTGGTGGTACTAGTACATTACTGGGTGATATGGAGGGATGTGGTGATACTAGTACATTACTGGGTGACACGGAGGGATGTGGTGATACTAGTACATTACTGGTGATATGGAGGGATGTGGTGGTACTAGTACATTACTGGGTGATACGGAGGGATGTGGTGATACTAGTACATTACTGGGTGATATGGAGGGATGTGGTGATACTAGTACATTACTGGGTGATACGGAGGGATGTGGTGGTACTAGTACATTACTGGGTGACACGGAGGGATGTGGTGATACTAGTACATTACTGGGTGATATGGAGGGATGTGGCGATACTAGTACATTACTGGGTGATATGGAGGGATGTGGTGATACTAGTACATTACTGGGTGATATGGAGGGATGTGGTGATACTAGTACATTACTGGGTGATATGGAGGGATGTGGTGATACTAGTACATTATTGGGTGATATGGAGGGATGTGGTGGTACTAGTACATTACTGGGTGATATGGAGGGATGTGGTGATACTAGTACATTATTGGGTGATATGGAGGGATGTGGTGGTACTAGTACATTACTGGGTGATATGGAGGGATGTGGTGGTACTAGTACATTACTGGGTGATATGGAGGGATGTGGTGGTACTAGTACATTACTGGGTGATATGGAGGGATGTGGTGGTACTAGTACATTACTGGGTGATATGGAGGGATGTGGCGATACTAGTACATTACTGGGTGATACGGAGGGATGTGGTGGTACTAGTACATTACTGGGTGATATGGAGGGATGTGGTGATACTAGTACATTACTGGGTGACACGGAGGGATATGGTGATACTAGTACATTACTGGGTGATATGGAGGGATGTGGTGGTACTAGTACATTACTGGGTGATATGGAGGGATGTGGTGGTACTAGTACATTACTGGGTGATATGGAGGGATGTGGTGATACTAGTACATTACTGGGTGATATGGAGGGATGTGGTGGTACTAGTACATTACTGGGTGATATGGAGGGATGTGGTGGTACTAGTACATTACTGGGTGACACGGAGGGATGTGGTGATACTAGTACATTACTGGGTGATATGGAGGGATGTGGTGATACTAGTACATTACTGGGTGATATGGAGGGATGTGGAGATACTAGTACATTACTGGGTGATATGGAGGGATGTGGTGGTACTAGTACATTACTGGGTGACACGGAGGGATGTGGTGATACTAGTACATTACTGGGTGATATGGAGGGATGTGGTGATACTAGTACATTACTGGGTGATATGGAGGGATGTGGCGATACTAGTACATTACTGGGTGATATGGAGGGATGTGGTGGTACTAGTACATTACTGGGTGATATGGAGGGATGTGGTGGTACTAGTACATTATTGGGTGATATGGAGGGATGTGGTGATACTAGTACATTATTGGGTGATACGGAGGGATGTGGTGGTACTAGTACATTACTGGGTGATATGGAGGGATGTGGTGATACTAGTACATTACTGGGTGATATGGAGGGATGTGGTGATACTAGTACATTACTGGGTGATATGGAGGGATGTGGTGGTACTAGTACATTACTGGGTGATATGGAGGGATGTGGTGGTACTAGTACATTACTGGGTGATATGGAGGGATGTGGTGATACTAGTACATTACTGGGTGACACGGAGGGATGTGGTGGTACTAGTACATTACTGGGTGATATGGAGGGATGTGGCGGTACTAGTACATTACTGGGTGATATGGAGGGATGTGGTGATACTAGTACATTACTGGGTGATATGGAGGGATGTGGTGATACTAGTACATTACTGGGTGATATGGAGGGATGTGGTGATACTAGTACATTACTGGGTGATACGGAGGGATGTGGCGATACTAGTACATTACTGGGTGATATGGAGGGATGTGGTGATACTAGTACATTACTGGGTGATACGGAGGGATGTGGTGGTACTAGTACATTACTGGGTGACACGGAGGGATGTGGTAGTACTAGTACATTACTGGGTGATATGGAGGGATGTGGTGATACTAGTACATTACTGGGTGATATGGAGGGATGTGGTAGTACTAGTACATTACTGGGTGATATGGAGGGATGTGGTGGTACTAGTACATTACTGGGTGATATGGAGGGATGTGGTGATACTAGTACATTACTGGGTGATATGGAGGGATGTGGTGATACTAGTACATCACTGGTGATACGGAGGGATGTGGTGATACTAGTACATTACTGGGTGACACGGAGGGATGTGGCGATACTAGTACATTACTGGGTGATATGGAGGGATGTGGTGATACTAGTACATTACTGGGTGATACGGAGGGATGTGGTGGTACTAGTACATTACTGGGTGACACGGAGGGATGTGGTGGTACTAGTACATTACTGGGTGATATGGAGGGATGTGGTGGTACTAGTACATTACTGGGTGATATGGAGGGATGTGGTGATACTAGTACATTACTGGGTGATATGGAGGGATGTGATACTAGTACATTACTGGGTGATATGGAGGGATGTGGTGATACTAGTACATTACTGGGTGATATGGAGGGATGTGGTGATACTAGTACATTACTGGGTGATATGGAGGGATGTGGTGGTACTAGTACATTACTGGGTGATATGGAGGGATGTGGTGGTACTAGTACATTACTGGGTGATATGGAGGGATGTGGTGGTACTAGTACATTACTGGGTGATATGGAGGGATGTGGTGGTACTAGTACATTACTGGGTGATATGGAGGGATGTGGTGGTACTAGTACATTACTGGGTGACACGGAGGGATGTGGCGATACTAGTACATTACTGGGTGATATGGAGGGATGTGGTGATACTAGTACATTACTGGGTGATATGGAGGGATGTGGTGGTACTAGTACATTACTGGGTGATATGGAGGGATGTGGTGGTACTAGTACATTACTGGGTGACACGGAGGGATGTGGTGATACTAGTACATTACTGGGTGATATGGAGGGATGTGGTGATACTAGTACATTACTGGGTGATATGGAGGGATGTGGTGATACTAGTACATTATTGGGTGATATGGAGGGATGTGGTGGTACTAGTACATTACTGGGTGATATGGAGGGATGTGGTGGTACTAGTACATTACTGGGTGATATGGAGGGATGTGGCGATACTAGTACATTACTGGGTGATATGGAGGGATGTGGTGATACTAGTACATTATTGGGTGATATGGAGGGATGTGGTGATACTAGTACATTACTGGGTGACACGGAGGGATATGGTGATACTAGTACATTACTGGGTGATACGGAGGGATGTGGTGATACTAGTACATTACTGGGTGATATGGAGGGATGTGGTGGTACTAGTACATTACTGGGTGATATGGAGGGATATGGTGGTACTAGTACATTACTGGGTGACACGGAGGGATGTGGTGATACTAGTACATTACTGGGTGATATGGAGGGATGTGGTGGTACTAGTACATTACTGGGTGATACGGAGGGATGTGGTGGTACTAGTACATTACTGGGTGATACGGAGGGATGTGGTGGTACTAGTACATTACTGGGTGATATGGAGGGATGTGGTGATACTAGTACATTATTGGGTGATACGGAGGGATGTGGTGATACTAGTACATTACTGGGTGATATGGAGTGATGTGGTGATACTAGTACATTACTGGGTGATATGGAGGGATGTGGTGGTACTAGTACATTACTGGGTGATATGGAGGGATGTGGTGATACTAGTACATTACTGGGTGATATGGAGGGATGTGGTGATACTAGTACATTACTGGGTGATATGGAGGGATGTGGTGATACTAGTACATTACTGGGTGATATGGAGGGATGTGGTGGTACTAGTACATTACTGGGTGATATGGAGGGATGTGGTGGTACTAGTACATTACTGGGTGATATGGAGGGATGTGGTGGTACTAGTACATTACTGGGTGATATGGAGGGATGTGGTGGTACTAGTACATTACTGGGTGATACGGAGGGATGTGGTGATACTAGTACATTACTGGGTGACACGGAGGGATGTGGTGATACTAGTACATTACTGGGTGATATGGAGGGATGTGGCGATACTAGTACATTACTGGGTGATATGGAGGGATGTGGTGATACTAGTACATTATTGGGTGATATGGAGGGATGTGGTGATACTAGTACATTACTGGGTGATATGGAGGGATGTGGTGATACTAGTACATTACTGGGTGATATGGAGGGATGTGGTGGTACTAGTACATTACTGGGTGATATGGAGGGATGTGGCGATACTAGTACATTACTGGGTGATATGGAGGGATGTGGTGATACTAGTACATTATTGGGTGATATGGAGGGATGTGGTAGTACTAGTACATTACTGGGTGACACGGAGGGATGTGGCGATACTAGTACATTACTGGGTGATATGGAGGGATGTGGTGATACTAGTACATTATTGGGTGATATGGAGGGATGTGGTGATACTAGTACATTACTGGGTGATATGGAGGGATGTGGTGGTACTAGTACATTACTGGGTGATATGGAGGGATGTGGTGGTACTAGTACATTACTGGGTGATATGGAGGGATGTGGTAGTACTAGTACATTACTGGGTGATATGGAGGGATGTGGCGATACTAGTACATTACTGGGTGATATGGAGGGATGTGGTGGTACTAGTACATTACTGGGTGATATGGAGGGATGTGGTGATACTAGTACATTACTGGGTGACACGGAGGGATGTGGTGGTACTAGTACATTACTGGGTGACACGGAGGGATGTGGTGATACTAGTACATTACTGGGTGATATGGAGGGATATGGTGGTACTAGTACATTACTGGGTGACATGGAGGGATGTGGTGATACTAGTACATTACTGGGTGATACGGAGGGATGTGGTGGTACTAGTACATTACTGGGTGATACGGAGGGATGTGGTGGTACTAGTACATTACTGGGTGATATGGAGGGATGTGGTGGTACTAGTACATTACTGGGTGACACGGAGGGATGTGGTGGTACTAGTACATTACTGGGTGATATGGAGGGATGTGGTGGTACTAGTACATTACTGGGTGACACGGAGGGATGTGGTGGTACTAGTACATTACTGGGTGATATGGAGGGATATGGTGGTACTAGTACATTACTGGGTGACATGGAGGGATGTGGTGATACTAGTACATTACTGGGTGATACGGAGGGATGTGGTGGTACTAGTACATTACTGGGTGATACGGAGGGATGTGGTGGTACTAGTACATTACTGGGTGATATGGAGGGATGTGGTGGTACTAGTACATTACTGGGTGATACGGAGGGATGTGGTGGTACTAGTACATTACTGGGTGATACGGAGGGATGTGGTGATACTAGTACATTACTGGGTGATACGGAGGGATGTGGTGGTACTAGTACATTACTGGGTGATACGGAGGGATGTGGTGGTACTAGTACATTACTGGGTGATACTGATATGGAGGGATATGGTGATACTAGTACATTACTGGGTGATATGGAGGGATGTGGTAGTACTAGTACATTACTGGGTGATATGGAGGGATGTGGTGATACTAGTACATTACTGGGTGATATGGAGGGATGTGGTGGTACTAGTACATTACTGGGTGATATGGAGGGATGTGGTGATACTAGTACATTACTGGGTGATACGGAGGGATGTGGTGGTACTAGTACATTACTGGGTGATATGGAGGGATGTGGTGGTACTAGTACATTACTGGGTGACACGGAGGGATGTGGTGGTACTAGTACATTACTGGGTGATATGGAGGGATGTGGTGGTACTAGTACATTACTGGGTGATATGGAGGGATGTGGTAGTACTAGTACATTACTGGGTGATATGGAGGGATGTGGTGATACTAGTACATTACTGGGTGATATGGAGGGATGTGGTGGTGCTAGTACATTACTGGGTGATACGGAGGGATGTGGTGGTACTAGTACATTACTGGGTGATATGGAGGGATGTGGTGATACTAGTACATTACTGGGTGACACGGAGGGATGTGGTGGTACTAGTACATTACTGGGTGACACGGAGGGATGTGGTGATACTAGTACATTACTGGGTGATATGGAGGGATGTGGTGATACTAGTACATTACTGGTGATACGGAGGGATGTGGTGATACTAGTACATTACTGGGTGACATGGAGGGATGTGGTAGTACTAGTACATTACTGGGTGATATGGAGGGATGTGGTGGTACTAGTACATTACTGGGTGATATGGAGGGATGTGGTGATACTAGTACATTACTGGGTGACATGGAGGGATATGGTGGTACTAGTACATTACTGACAGTCACCGACTGTCCGTGTTTGTACCCGCCCCTCTAGTACCACTTACATTACCAGATCAGATCTACAGTCACCGACTGTCCGTGTTTGTACCCGCCTCTCTAGTACCACTTACATTACCAGATCAGATGTACAGTCACCGACTGTCCGTGTTTGTACCCGCCGCTCTAGTACCACTTACATTACCAGATCAGATCTACAGTCACCGACTGTCCGTGTTTGTACCCTCCGCTCTAGTACCACTTACATTACCAGATCAGATCTACAGTCACCGGCTGTCCGTGTTGTACCCGCCGCTCTAGTACCACTTACATTACCAGATCAGATCTACAGTCACCGACTGTCTGTGTTTGTACCCGCCGCTCTAGTACCACTTACATTACCAGATCAGATCTACAGTCACCGACTGTCCGTGTTTGTACCTGCCGCTCTAGTACCACTTACATTACCAGATAAGATCTACAGGCACCGACTGTCCGTGTTCGTACCCGCCGCTCTAGAACCACTTACATTACCAGATCAGATAATCAGTCACCGACTGTCCGTGTTTGTACCCTCCGCTCTAGTACCACTTACATTACCAGATCAGATCTACAGTCACCGACTGTCCGTGTTTGTACCCTCCGCTCTAGTACCACTTACATTACCAGATCAGATCTACAGTCACCGACTGTCCGTGTTTGTACCCGCCGCTCTAGTACCACTTACATTACCAGATCAGATGTACAGTCACTGACTGTCCGTGTTTGTACCCGCCGCTCTAGTACCACTTACATTACCAGATCAGATCTACAGTCACCGACTGTCCGTGTTTGTACCCTCCGCTCTAGTACCACTTACATTACCAGATCAGATCTACTGTCACCGACTGTCCGTGTTTGTACCCGCCGCTCTAGTACCACTTACATTACCAGATCAGATGTACAGTCACCGACTGTCCGTGTTTGTACTCGCCGCTCTAGTACCACTTACATTACCAGATCAGATCTACAGTCACCGACTATCCGTGTTTGTACCCGCCGCTCTAGTACCACTTACATTACCAGATCAGATCTACAGTCACCGACTGTCCGTGTTTGTACTCGCCGCTCTAGTACCACTTACATTACCAGATCAGATCTACTGTCACCGACTGTCCGTGTTTGTACTCGCCGCTCTAGTACCACTTACATTACCAGATCAGATCTACAGTCACCGACTGTCCGTGTTTGTACCCTCCCCTCTAGTACCACTTACATTACCAGATCAGATGTACAGTCACCGACTGTCCGTGTTTGTACCCGCCGCTCTAGTACTATCACGGTGCCCGTGATTGGCTGCAGTTACTTGTCTGTCACCAGTAGGGGGCTTCTATTGGCTGTCTGCTGATAGCCCGCCTCTTATTGACTATTTAAACCTGGATTGGGCACCCTTTGAGTGCCCTTTCGTCTTGTTTCTGACCTTCTTGCTATCACTATGCTAGTGATAGCTGGGCCTCTGTTCCAGTGTTCCTGAGTTCCTGATCTCATGTGTTCCTGAGTTCCTGATCTCTACTGTTCCAGTGTTTCCTGCATGCTGAAGTACTTCCAGTCCTGGTTCCGGCCTAGTCTCTGGTGTTGCAGTTCCTGCTGAACTTCTCTGCTGTTTTCTGACCTGACTGATCGTTTCTGGTTCCTGTCATCTCATCACCTGTCTTCAGTATCCTGGCGACCTTCTGCCTGGTCGCGTTGGTGACATTGCTACAATTCCGTGTTGGTCCCAGCGTGCGGACGCTGGTTTGCTCCCAAGCCTTGCGGCTATACAAACTCGCTTGTTACACCAGTGTGCGGTCACTGGTTTGCTCCAAAGCCTATCAGCTATACAAATCTGTGTTGGTCCCAGCGTGCGGACGCTGGTTTGCTCCTAAGCCTTGCGGCTATACAAACTCGCTTGTTACACCAGTGTGCGGTCACTGGTTTGCTCCAAAGCCTATCAGCTATACAAATCTGTGTTGGTCCCAGCGTGCGGACGCTGGTTTGCTCCTAAGCCTTGCGGCTATACAAACTCACTTGTTACACCAGTGTGCGGTCACTGGTTTGCTCCAAAGCCTTTCAGCTATACAAATCTGTGTTGGTCCCAGCGTGCGGACGCTGGTTTGCTCCTAGCCTTGCGGCTATACAAACTCACTTGTTACACCAGTGTGCGGTCACTGGTTTGCTCCAAAGCCTTTCAGCTATACAAATCTGTGTTGGTCCCAGCGTGCGGACGCTGGTTTGCTCCTAAGCCTTGCGGCTATACAAACTCGCTTGTTACACCAGTGTGCGGTCACTGGTTTGCTCCAAAGCCTATCAGCTATTCAAATCTGTGTTGGTCCCAGCGTGCGGACGCTGGTTTGCTCCTAAGCCTTGCGGCTATACTACTCGCTTGTTACTCCAGTGTGCGGTCACTGGTTTGCTCGCTAAGCCTAACGGCTATACTATTCAGTGTTGTTTCCAGCGTGCGGACGCTGGTTTGCTCCAAAGCCTTGCTGCTTAACGATTCTGCTAATTTGCCAGTTCCATCTGACTGCTGCTATTATCTCTGGGCTGCCCTGCCCGGTATTGGTAAGGCCGGTAGAACCTTTTGCCACATTCCATCTGAGGTTGCCTTACCCGGTATTGGCAGGGCCGGTAGAGCCTACATTGTGTATCTATTGAGGCTGCCTTGCCCGGTAATTTGGTAAGGCCGGTAAACCGTTATGCTATTCCATCTGCAGGTTGCCTTACCCGGTATTGGCAAGGCCGGTAGAGCCTAAAGACTGTCCTGTCCGGTATATTGACAGGACCGGTAGAGTCTGCCTTCTGTCTGTGCTATATTCTGTATATATATATTATGTATGTTATTGCCATCCTAAGTTATCATTTATTATTTCAATAAAATTGATTTTTTTTACCTAAAACTTGTGTCTGAGAGTCATAATAAACCGTGACAGTACGAAAGGGCCATGACCTCAGACAGCAAGGGTGAAGGTAACGCACAGAATATCCATTGGAGGATGGATGTGCTCGAGCAACGTTTGGATCAGTTGGCAGTTGCAATTCAAACGATCCTTGAACGCACGGTACCTGCTGCCCAATCTAGCTCTAGCCCGGTGGTCTCGCCAAGTCAGACACCGGAAAGTGATACCAGACCCCTAGGGGGTACTGTTAAAGGGTTAACGGCTTCTGCACCCTTGCCGCTAAGATATGATGGTGACCCTAGTCTCTGCAGAGGGTTCATCAATCAACTCGAAATCTTTATGGAATTGACGGCACACGCATTTCCCAATGATCGTAGTAAAGTGGGGTTCACGATATCACTGCTCACTGGCAGAGCATTGGCTTGGGCTAACCCCTTGTGGGAGAATGCTAAACCTTGTACTAAGAACTTTAGTGAATTTGTGCGTTCCTTTCGAAGAGTGTTTGAGCCTCCTGGTAGAACCACCTCTGCTGCCAAACGCCTTATGGAGATACAACAGGGCAGGCGTACAGTGGGCGACTATGCCATCGAATTCCGCACATTGGCAGCAGAGGTAGGTTGGAATAACGAGGCATTATTGGCAGCCTTCTCTCAAGGCCTGAATGACCACATTAAAGACGAAATCGCTGCTAAAGATCTACCTATTGATCTAGATGATTACATTGAGTATGTTATGATAATTGACTCCAGAATACGTGAGAGATCAATTGCCAGAGATCGTAAGTTACGGTCAAAAAATAATGAGCCTAGTAGCATGTTTTGCCCACCCATCCCTCCCTTGGCATTGAAGTCTAGTGAACCAGTACGGGAAACAAGTGAACCTATGGAAATAGGCTTCACTAGACTATCCAAGACAGAGAGACTATATCGCAAAAAACAAGGGTTATGTTTATACTGCGGTAAAAAAGGGCACTTGCTAAATTCCTGTCCGGTACGTCCGGGAAACGCACACACCTAGGGTATCTTGGGGGACAGGCCCTAGGTGGTGTACAATCGTCCCCAGTGTCGGGCATAATGAAACCCACCAGACAGGTGGTATTGTCTTGGGCACAACGCTCTGTGGAGGTTTTGGCCTTGGTTGACTCCGGTGCAGCAGGGTATTTTATGGATAATACCTTTGCTGAATTGCACGGAGTTCCACGCATTGAAAGAGAAAACCCCTTGACTATTGAAGCGATTGATGGTAGACCCTTAGAACCGCCTCAGGTTATATTTGAAACTATGCCATTGTCTATGACTATTGGGGCACTTCACAGAGAAGAGCAGCAGTTTCAACTGATTAATTCCCCGCACCATGCGGTGATATTGGGATTTCCGTGGTTACAGTTACATAACCCACAATTCGATTGGAAAAAGTGTGAAATTGCTGCTTGGTCCCAGTTTTGTATGGACAAGTGCGTCATCCAGCCTATTAAGGTCATGTGCACCTCCTCTGCTATGCCGGATGTGTACCAACAGTTTGGCGATGTTTTTAGCAAAGGAGAGGCTAGTATGCTACCCCAGCATAGACCTTATGATTGTTGCATTGAATTGCAGCCTGGTGCAGTACCTCCGAAAGGACGCACTTATCCATTATCTTGTGATGAAAATAAGGCTATGGAGGATTACATTTCTGATGCCCTTGCTAGAGGGATCATACGTAAATCTACCTCTCCAGCTGGGGCTGGGTTCTTTTTTGTAAAAAAGAAAAATGGCGAATTAAGACCATGCATTGACTACCGGGGCTTGAATAAACTAATGGCAAAAAACGCATACCCAATACCACTCATCACCGAGCTTTTTGACAGGCTTAAGGGCGCTTCGATATTTACCAAGTTGGACCTACGGGCCGCTTACAATCTGGTTCGCATTCGAGCAGGTGATGAGTGGAAAACTGCCTTTAATACTCGAGCTGGGCACTACGAGTATCTAGTAATGCCTTTTGGGCTGTGTAATGCACCCGCAGTTTTCCAGGAACTGATAAATGATGTTCTGAGAGATATGTTACAGACATGTGTTGTGGTGTACCTCGACGATATACTGATTTACTCCCAAAACATGGCACAGCACATCAAAGATGTATCCGCAGTATTGCTACGACTCCGTGAGAACAAATTATTTTGTAAAATGGAAAAATGTGAGTTTCATAGAACCAGTGTGCCATTCTTGGGGTTCATAATTGGCAATGATGGCATTGCCATGGACAAAGAAAAGTTGTCAGCTGTCCTACAATGGCCAAAACCCAAGGGTCTTAAAGCCATACAGCGTTTCCTGGGTTTCGCTAATTATTATAGGAGGTTTATTAAGAACTTTTCTTCCATTGTCAAACCTCTGTCCGATCTTACGCACAAGGGTGCTAATCCTTCTTGTTGGCCGGTATCTGCTGAGAAAGCCTTTGAGAATTTGAAGCTGGCATTTGCTGCGGCTCCTGTGTTATCCCACCCCAATCCTTTACTTCCATTTACGTTAGAGGTTGATGCCTCAGATATTGGGGTCGGGGCAGTACTTTCGCAGCGACACGAGAAAGGTGGAACTCTCAGACCTTGTGGGTTTTTCTCTAAAAAGTTGACTGTCACTCAAAGCCACTATGAGATAGGTGACAGAGAATTATTGGCCATTATCCTTGCTCTTAAGGAATGGCGTCATTTGCTTGAAGGTACTAAGAATCCTGTCTTAATCCTAACAGATCATAAGAATCTGACCTATCTCTCGGAGGCCAAGAGATTGTCCTCTCGTCAGGCCAGGTGGGCACTGTTCCTGTCTCGATTTAATTTCATTGTATCATATTTACCAGGGTCAAAAAATATCAGGGCTGATGCACTGTCAAGACAATTTGAGGCCGACAGTGACAGAGTGGAAGCACCAGCTCCTATAATCCAACCTGATAGAATACTGGCTACTATACGCACGAGTATCACTTCTCCTCTAGGGGAGGAGATCCTGGCCTCTCAGGGGTCCGCTCCCCATGAAACCCCAGTGGGCAAATGTTTTGTCGCTGAATCATTTCGTACTAGGCTGCTCGAAACCTACCATTCCTCTAAGGCTGCGGGACATATTGGTAGAGACCAATTGTTATGGTCCCTTTCTCAGTTATTTTGGTGGCCTTCCATGAGAAACGATTGTGCCGAATTTACGAATGCCTGTGCCACCTGCGCCCGCGCTAAGACCCCGAGACATCTCCCTGTGGGCTTGCTTCAACCGGTGCCTAATGGCGAACGCCCCTGGTCTCATGTTTCCATTGATTTTATGGGAGAGTTGCCTATGTCGAAGGGGTACTCCTTTATATTCATGGTGGTGGACAGGTTTTCTAAAATGGCTCATTTCGTGCCCCTCCGTGGTCTTCCTTCAGCGAAGGAATTGGCAATGGTGTTCGCCAGAGAAGTATTCCGGTTGCATGGAGTGCCTAGGGTACTGGTGTCTGACAGGGGGAGCCAGTTTGTGTCTAGATTTTGGAGGGCATTTTGCCAACAGATGGGCATACAGCTGTCCTTCTCCTCTGCCTACCATCCCCAGACCAATGCTGAGTTCCTGATCTCATGTGTTCCTGAGTTCCTGATCTCTACTGTTCCAGTGTTTCCTGCATGCTGAAGTACTTCCAGTCCTGGTTCCGGCCTAGTCTCTGGTGTTGCAGTTCCTGCTGAACTTCTCTGCTGTTTTCTGACCTGACTGATCGTTTCTGGTTCCTGTCATCTCATCACCTGTCTTCAGTATCCTGGCGACCTTCTGCCTGGTCGCGTTGGTGACATTGCTACAATTCCGTGTTGGTCCCAGCGTGCGGACGCTGGTTTGCTCCCAAGCCTTGCGGCTATACAAACTCGCTTGTTACACCAGTGTGCGGTCACTGGTTTGCTCCAAAGCCTATCAGCTATACAAATCTGTGTTGGTCCCAGCGTGCGGACGCTGGTTTGCTCCTAAGCCTTGCGGCTATACAAACTCGCTTGTTACACCAGTGTGCGGTCACTGGTTTGCTCCAAAGCCTATCAGCTATACAAATCTGTGTTGGTCCCAGCGTGCGGACGCTGGTTTGCTCCTAAGCCTTGCGGCTATACAAACTCACTTGTTACACCAGTGTGCGGTCACTGGTTTGCTCCAAAGCCTTTCAGCTATACAAATCTGTGTTGGTCCCAGCGTGCGGACGCTGGTTTGCTCCTAGCCTTGCGGCTATACAAACTCACTTGTTACACCAGTGTGCGGTCACTGGTTTGCTCCAAAGCCTTTCAGCTATACAAATCTGTGTTGGTCCCAGCGTGCGGACGCTGGTTTGCTCCTAAGCCTTGCGGCTATACAAACTCGCTTGTTACACCAGTGTGCGGTCACTGGTTTGCTCCAAAGCCTATCAGCTATTCAAATCTGTGTTGGTCCCAGCGTGCGGACGCTGGTTTGCTCCTAAGCCTTGCGGCTATACTACTCGCTTGTTACTCCAGTGTGCGGTCACTGGTTTGCTCGCTAAGCCTAACGGCTATACTATTCAGTGTTGTTTCCAGCGTGCGGACGCTGGTTTGCTCCAAAGCCTTGCTGCTTAACGATTCTGCTAATTTGCCAGTTCCATCTGACTGCTGCTATTATCTCTGGGCTGCCCTGCCCGGTATTGGTAAGGCCGGTAGAACCTTTTGCCACATTCCATCTGAGGTTGCCTTACCCGGTATTGGCAGGGCCGGTAGAGCCTACATTGTGTATCTATTGAGGCTGCCTTGCCCGGTAATTTGGTAAGGCCGGTAAACCGTTATGCTATTCCATCTGCAGGTTGCCTTACCCGGTATTGGCAAGGCCGGTAGAGCCTAAAGACTGTCCTGTCCGGTATATTGACAGGACCGGTAGAGTCTGCCTTCTGTCTGTGCTATATTCTGTATATATATATTATGTATGTTATTGCCATCCTAAGTTATCATTTATTATTTCAATAAAATTGATTTTTTTTACCTAAAACTTGTGTCTGAGAGTCATAATAAACCGTGACAAGTACCACTTACATTACCAGATCAGATGTAAAGTCACCGACTGTCCGTGTTTGTACCCGCCGCTCTAGTACCACTTACATTACCAGATCAGATGTACAGTCACCGACTGTCCGTGTTTGTACTCGCCGCTCTAGTACCACTTACATTACCAGATCAGATGTACAGTCACCGACTGTCCGTGTTTGTACCCGCCTCTCTAGTACCACTTACATTACCAGATCAGATCTACAGTCACTGACTGTCCGTGTTTGTACCCGCCTCTCTAGTACCACTTACATTACCAGATCAGATGTACAGTCACCGACTGTCCGTGTTTGTACCCGCCGCTCTAGAACCACTTACATTACCAGATCAGATCTACAGGTCACTGACTGTCCGTGTTTGTACCCGCCTCTCTAGTACCACTTACATTACCAGGTCAGATCTACAGTCACCGACTGTAATCTTAGTCAGACCACAGTTAAGAGTAGATCTCAGGCCTCCAAAAAAAATATGTAGAGGATTGGTACAGATCTGCATGGTGAATAAGGGATATAGGTGTTTATAACCGAGTTCAAGGTGTTACTGCTCTGTGATCCTCACATAAGAACACAATGAGTGCCAGGAATATAGACTCAGCAGCGCCAGGGACTTATCTCAGTAAACAAGACCAGCCAAACGCAAACAACACAACGGGATCCACCCAGCCCTTCCCTGGGACCTGTGAGACCGGAGAGTCACATCATCTCTCACATGTAAAATAGTTACCAAGGCTGAAAAAAAGACATGCGTCCATCAAGTCCAGCCCCAGGTGACACTGGGGTATCTATAGTTATACTCACTGACACCTCACACACCAGCTCTTATCTCCCTGTAGAGGTGACACTGGGATATCTATAGTTATACTCACTGACACCTCACACACCAGCTCTTATCTCCCTGTAGAGGTGACACTGGGATATCTATAGTTATACTCACTGACACCTCACACACCAGCTCTTATCTCCCTGTAGAGGTGACACTGGGGTATCTATAGTGATACTCACTGACACCTCACACACCAGCTCTTATCTCCCTGTAGAGGTGACACTGGGGTATCTATAGTGATACTCACTGACACCTCACACACCAGCTCTTATCTCCCTGTAGAGGTGACATTAGGATATCTATAGTGCTACTCACTGACATCTCACTCACCAGCTCTTATCTCCCTGTAGAGGTGACACTGGGGGATCTATAGTGATACTCACTGACACCTCACTCACCAGCTCTTATCTCCCTATAGAGGTGACACTGGGGTATCTATAGTGATACTCACTGACACCTCACACACCAGCTCTTATCTCCCTGCAGAGGTGACACTGGGGTATCTATAGTGATACTCACTGACACCTCACACACCAGCTCTTATCTCCCTGTAGAGGTGACACTGGGGTATCTATAGTGCTACTCACTGACACCTCACGCACCAGCTCTTATCTCCCTGTAGAGGTGACACTGGGGTATCTATAGTGCTACTCACTGACACCTCACACACCAGCTCTTATCTCCCTGTAGAGGTGACACTGGGGTATCTATAGTGCTACTCACTGACACCTCACGCACCAGCTCTTATCTCCCTGTAGAGGTGACACTGGGGTATCTATAGTGCTACTCACTGACACCTCACACACCAGCTCTTATCTCCCTGTAGAGGTGACACTGGGGTATCTATAGTGCTACTCACTGACACCTCACGCACCAGCTCTTATCTCCCTGTAGAGGTGACACTGGGGTATCTATTGTGATACTCACTGACACCTCACACACCAGCTCTTATCTCCCTGTAGAGGTGACATTGGGATATCTATAGTGATACTCACTGACACCTCACTCACCAGCTCTTATCTCCCTGTAGAGGTGACACTGGGATATCTATAGTGATACTCACTGACACCTCACACACCAGCTTTTATCTCCCTGTAGAGGTGACACTGGGATATCTATAGTGATACTCACTGACACCTCACACACCAGCTTTTATCTCCCTGTAGAGGTGACACTGGGATATCTATAGTGATACTCACTGACACCTCACACACCAGCTCTTATCTCCCTGTAGAGGTGACACTGGGGTATCTATAGTGATACTCACTGACACCTCACACACCAGCTCTCATCTCCCTGTAGAGGTGACACTGGGGTATCTATAGTGCTACTCACTGACACCTCACACACCAGCTCTTATCTCCCTGTAGAGGTGACACTGGGGTATCTATAGTGATACTCACTGACACCTCACACACCAGCTCTTATCTCCCTGTAGAGGTGACACTGGGATATATATAGTGATACTCACTGACACCTCACTCACCAGCTCTTATCTCCCTGTAGAGGTGACACTGGGGTATCTATAGTGCTACTCACTGACACCTCACACACCAGCTCTTATCTCCCTGTAGAGGTGACACTGGGGTATCTATAGTGCTACTTACTGACACCTCACACACCAGCTCTTATCTCCCTGTAGAGGTGACACTGGGGTATCTATAGTGATACTCACTGACACCTCACACACCAGCTCTTATCTCCCTGTACAGGTGACACTGGGGTATCTATAGTGCTACTCACTGACACCTCACACACCAGCTCTTATCTCCCTGTAGAGGTGACACTGGGGTATCTATAGTGCTACTCACTGACACCACACGCACCAGCTCTTATCTCCCTGTAGAGGTGACATTGGGATATCTATAGTGATAGTCACTGACACCTCACTCACCAGCTCTTATCTCCCTATAGAGGTGACACTGGGGTATCTATAGTGAGACTCACTGACACCTCACGCACCAGCTCTTCTCTCCCTGTAGAGGTGACACTGGGGTATCTATAGTGAGACTCACTGACACCTCACGCACCAGCTCTTATCTCCCTATAGAGGTGACACTGGGGTATCTATAGTGATACTCACTGACACCTCACACACCAGCTCTTATCTCCCTGTAGAGGTGACGCTGGGATATCTATAGTGATACTCACTGACACCTCACGCACCAGCTCTTATCTCCCTGTAGAGGTGATACTGGGGTATCTATAGTGGTACTCACTGACACCTCACGCACCAGCTCTTATCTCCCTGTAGAGGTGACGCTGGGATATCTATAGTGATACTCACTGACACCTCACACACCAGCTCTTATCTCCCTGTACAGGTGACACTGGGGTATCTATAGTGATACTCACTGACACCTCACACACCAGCTCTTATCTCCCTGTACAGGTGACACTGGGGTATCTATAGTGCTACTCACTGACACCTCACACACCAGCTCTTATCTCCCTGTAGAGGTGACACTGGGGTATCTATAGTGCTACTCACTGACACCTCACGCACCAGCTCTTATCTCCCTGTAGAGGTGACACTGGGGTATCTATAGTGATACTCACTGACACCTCACACACCAGCTCTTATCTCCCTGTAGAGGTGACATTGGGGTATCTATAGTGCTACTCACTGACACCTCACACACCAGCTATTATCTCCCTGTAGAGGTGACACTGGGGTATCTATAGTGATACTCACTGACACCTCACACACCAGCTCTTATCTCCCTGTACAGGTGACACTGGGGTATCTATAGTGCTACTCACTGACACCTCACACACCAGCTTTTATCTCCCTGTAGAGGTGACACTTGGGTATCTATAGTGATACTCACTGACACCTCACACACCAGCTCTTATCTCCCTGTTGAGGTGACACTGGGGTATCTATAGTGATACTCACTGACACCACACGCACCAGCTCTTATCTCCCTGTAGAGGTGACACTGGGGTATCTATAGTGATACTTACTGACACCTCACTCACCAGCTCTTATCTCCCTGTAGAGGTGACACTGGGGTATCTATAGTGCTACTCACTGACACCTCACACACCAGCTCTTATCTCCCTGTAGAGGTGACATTGGGATATCTATAGTGATACTCACTGACACCTCACTCACCAGCTCTTATCTCGCTATAGAGGTGACACTGGGGTATCTATAGTGAGACTCACTGACACCTCACGCACCAGCTCTTATCTCCCTATAGAGGTGACACTGGGGTATCTATAGTGAGACTCACTGACACCTCACGCACCAGCTCTTATCTCCCTGTAGAGGTGACACTGGGGTATCTATAGTGAGACTCACTGACACCTCACGCACCAGCTCTTATCTCCCTGTAGAGGTGACACTGGGATATATATAGTGATACTCACTGACATCTCACACACCAGCTCTTATCTCCCTGTAGAGGTGACACTGGGGTATCTATAGTGATACTCACTGACACCTCACACACCAGCTCTTATCTCCCTGTAGAGGTGATTGTAATGGATGTTATCCGTTACTTATGCCCTTGTCTGGACCGCGAACAGTTTTCTCAAAGACTATGGCCCTGTGGCCTTATTTGAACTGTGATAGGGGTTTCTACTAGCATTATGTTAAAAGATTTTATGTCGAATGTCGTACGTTTTGTATATTGTCAAATATCGCATGTTTTATGTATTGTGTAGTATAGTGTATGAGGGATACTCGAACACCGAGACCGGTGGTTCCCTGGTTCCATTGTTTGAGGTATAAATGCCGTCTCGAACGCGGGAAACCGGAGGCAGTGAGTCGACGCCGGATTGGCCGACGTACGACTCACTGCGCACACTGATTGGCCAGGGTTGAAGCCACATATTCAAACTAGTGTGTACGTGCTTCAACCCCTGGCCCAGTTCTCAGATGTGTATTCCCTCTAGTCAGTCCATTGTCTTTGTCCAGACGTTGATTAATCATGTTAATCCTAACCTTGTCAATATTGTGTTCAGTTGCTCATCTGTCATTGGTCCGTTTCCCTTAGCTACCATTGGTCCCTTTGTCACCCTCTGCCATTGGTCCATCGTCCCCCTTCACTATTGGTCTGTTGTGCCCCATGTCATATGCCCATTATGTTGGATTGGTCCCTGGGCCAAGCCTGCATTAGAATGCCTGGCCCTTCCCCTTCCTATTGTGGTATCATATTGTAACTGTATAAAAGATGTGTTGTGTGTTCAATAAAGTGTGTTACTTTTAGAGTGAACCAGAGTCCTGGAGTCTGTTTGTTCCCATGGTTAAAGTGGCCACTCTGCTGCCCATTCGAACCAGGTTCCTGTACGTTCGTCCGTCTGCTGCCAGGATCCCGCTACCGAACTTCATATCCTGTCAGGCGGCAACGTGGACGCTGCCCTTTGGTTTCCTTGTACAAGCTTCAACCTTCGAGTCAAGCACCGGAGTGCTCGAATGGCTGGGGATACAGTATGTGGTTCCTGCTACACTTTTCCTGATTCGTTCCTGTGCTTGTTCGACGGTGTTCGAGTGCCGTGATCCCTCCAGTAGCCGCATCCTTCGAGGCAGAATCGGTCTTCCCGAGGTTCGAAGCCACTGTGAGTCGACCTCCGGAACGCTGATTTGCTCGACCGGTGCCGACAGCGCCAAGAAGGAGAGGCCTGGGAACTACGACGGAATGCAGGCGGGCACCTCCCCGCCTATCCGTTATATTGGTGGCAGAGCGGTGGGATTTCTCCTTCTTTCATCGGGTGTATCGAATAAGGAATGGCGGCACGCGGATCCGGTGGAGCAGTATTACCCGAATGGGGTTTTCTGGACTTTTTGGATCTTATCGAATCAGTTGGACCCGCATGGGGTCTCAGTGACTTCCACAAGCGCCTCGGAGCTGTAGAGCCCGGCTGGAAGTACATTGACTTTTTAGTGAAGGAAAAGTGGACCATTATTGGGATCGGACCAAGTGATGACCCAGTGTACCGGAGGATGGTGAACCTTATGCCGCTTCTAGGATACAAGCCATCGGTGGCCAAGATTGATAGGCTGATGGATATTGTACATGGCCGGTACATGCGCGAACTGTGTGCAGGAGAAGAGGAAGAATGTTGGGGGGGACAGTCATCTGAGGAGGACCTCAGTGAGGCTGAGGACTTGGATGGAGCTGCCCCTGTTCACTCCACACTGGTGAGTGGTGATGCGTTCCTCACCAGTGCCCCTGTTGCCCTGCCTGATACCCCTTTTTCCCTGGACTGTCTGTTGCCTGAGCTGAGGGGTGGGAATTCGTTCCCCCTCAGTGAAGATGCCTCGGCATCAGGGGATGGGACGGACGTCTCCCCTGAGAGGCCAGTTGCCCCTTTCCCTGTTTTCCCAGCTGCGGTGGTCGAGATGCAGGTCCCCACCAGCAGCAATTGTGTGCCCCAACTGATGGGTGGGAGTGAGCCCATCAGTCCCCAGGAGCGCCCTGCTGTAGTGGGTGTGAGAGAGCCCAGCAGCAGCCCCAAGATGTTGCCCCTAGTGGGGGTGGAATATGTGCTGGGAGCAGAGCCGTGCGTGCTCCCCAGGATTATAAGTGATGCCACCTTGAGGGATGGGACTGCGATCTCCCTCAAGGCAGAAGAAAGGCCTGTGTGTGATGGCCTACAGGAGGAGGACCCCAGCGGACTGGAAGAGAATAGTGCTGCTGGACCTCCTGCGGATGTGTCGTATGACCTGATGGGTGGGGAAGAGTGCCCCATCAGTTTCCCTGAGACCCCTGGCCTAGTGAGTGGGGCCACGGTCTTCATTAAGGAGCCTGTTATTACCCCTGCTGTGGTGAAGGAGACGCAGGTCCCCACCAGCAGCCCTAGTATGTCCCCTGTTGTTGGTGCCCTGGAGAAAGGGAAGATGGTGTTCTCCAGGTGCCTGAGTAAAATTACTGGGAGGTTTTGGAGTGCCTCCCTGCTGAAGAAAAGAAGTGGCCCTGAGGAGGAGGCCCTGCACGCCAAGGAGATCAGCCGATTGCCCCTTTGCAGCACTGATTCCTTGGACACCCACCTCTCTGTGACCCCTGGCTTGGTGGAGGGGAGCGAATCCACTGAGTCCTGTGAACCCCCTGCTGTGGTGTGTAGGAGTGAGCACAACACCTCTTGTTTTGCCCTGACTCTGGTGAATGGAAGTAAGCTCACCAGCAGCCCCATGGAGATTGCCCCGGAACAAGGATGTGTACGCCTCAGGGACACAAATGTTCTTTGCAAGGGAAGTGGGATTACAAGCTTGCTCAATGATCAAGGGAACCCTGAGCTGGTGAGGGAGGGGACAGTCCTCATCAGGGATGTTGTTGGGGCCCCTGAATTTCCTGAGCTCTGCCTGGGGGATGGGAATGTGTCCCAGAACGTTGCCCCAGCCCAGGAGAGTGGGACAAACATCCTCTCCTGTTCCTCTGGGGCAGTGGCCCAACTAAAAGGGGGAGATGTGCCTCTCTCCCCACACTCTGATGCCCAGAATCCAGAGACACAATGGCCCCAGGGAGATCCCCCTTATAGACTGGCTCTTGATCCTGAGCCACTGGCCCCAGATCCAGGAACATTGAACTTCCGCTCTGCATGGAGCCTGGCCCAGGGAAGGCCACCCCATTTGTGGATTGCCAGGACAAACAGGCATCAGTTCCCCTGGCCCAGAAGTAAGGACAAAAGAAATGTGCGTTCTTCCCCTGGTCCGGACAAGGGGCTCATGTTTTCCCCTGGCCCAGGACAAAAAGACTACTTCAACCACTGGCCCAGGACAAGGGGCCCCTCAGTTAAAACTGGCCTAGGACCAAGGCCTCCGGACTAATGTACTGTCCAGACAAGTGCCTCACCACCTCCATGCCCTCCTACAGCTCCTAGCCAGCTTTTACTACTGCACCCGCTGGCTTGGTACTAAAAGGGGGAGAAATGTAACGGATGTTATCCGTTACTTAGGCCCTTGTCTGGACCGCGAACAGTTTTCTCAAAAACTATGGCCCTGTGGCCTTATTTGAACTGTGATATGGGGATTCTACTAGCATTATGTTAAAAGATTTTATGTCGAATGTCGTACGTTTTGTATATTGTCGAATGTCGAATATCGCATGTTTTATGTATTGTGTAGTATAATGTATGAGGGATACTCAAACACCGAGACCGGTGGTTCCCCGGTTCCATTGTTCGAGGTATCAATGCCGTCTCGAACACGGGAAACCGGAGGCAGTGAGTCGACGCCGGATTGGCAGACGTACGACTCACTACGCACACTGATTAGCCAGGGTTGAAGCCGCATATTCAAACTAGTGTGTACGTGCTTCAACCCCTGGCCCAGTTCTCAGATGTGTATTCCCTCTGATCAACCCATTGTCTTTGTCCAGACATTAATTAATCATGTTAATCCTAACCTTGTCAATATTGTGTTCAGTTGCTCATCTGTCATTGGTCCGTTTCCCTTAGCTACCATTGGTCCCTTTGTCACCCTCTGCCATTGGTCCATTGTTCCCCGTCACCATTGGTCTGTTGTTCCCCGTGTCATATGCCCATTATGTCAGATTGGTCCCTGGGCCAAGCCTGCATTAGAATGCCTGGTCCTTCCCCTTCCTATTGTGGTATCATGTTGTAACTGTATAAAAGATGTGTTGTGTGTTCAATAAAGTGTGTTACTTTTAGAGTGAACCAGAGTCCTGGAGTCTGTTTGTTCCCATGGTTAAAGTGGCCACTCTGCCGCCCATTCGAACCAGGTTCCTGTACGTTCGTCCGTATGCTGCCAGGATCCCGCTACCAAACTTTGTATCCTGTCAGGCGGCAACGTGGACTCTGTCCTTTGGTTTCCTTGTACAAGCTTCAACCTTCGAGTCGAGCACCGGAGTGCTCGAACGGCTGGGGATACAGTCTGTGGTTCCTGCTACACTTTTCCTGATTCGTTCCTGTGCTTGTTCGACGGCGTTCGAGTGCCGTGATCCCTCCGGTAGCCGCATCCTTTGAGGCAGAATTGGTCTTCCTGAGGTTCGACGCCACTGTGAGTCGACCTCCGGAACGCTGATTTGCTCGACCGGTGCACTCGACGGCGCCAGTCCGGCGTCGAGAAGGAAAGACCCAGGAACTACGACGGAAGGCAGGCGGGCACCTCCCCGACTATCCGTTATAGTGACACTGGGGTATCTATAGTGATACTCACTGACACCTCACACACCAGCTCTTATCTCCCTGTAGAGGTGACACTGGGGTATCTATAGTGATACTCACTGACACCTCACGCACCAGCTCTTATCTCCCTGTAGAGGTGACACTGGGGTATCTATAGTGATACTCATTGAGACCTCACGCACCAGCTCTTATCTCCCTGTACAGGTGACACTGGGATATCTATAGTGATACTTACTGACACCTCACTCACCAGCTCTTATCTCCCTGTAGAGGTGACACTGGGGTATCTATAGTGATACTCACTGACACCTCACACACCAGCACTTATCTCCCTGTAGAGGTGACACTGGGGTATCTATAGTGATACTCATTGAGACCTCACACACCAGCTCTTATCTCCCTGTAGAGGTGACACTTGGGTATCTATAGTGGTACTCACTGACACCTCACGCACCAGCTCTTATCTCCCTGTAGAGGTGATACTGGGGTATCTATAGTGGTACTCACTGACACCTCACACACCAGCTCTTATCTCCCTGTAGAGGTGACACTGGGGTATCTATAGTGAGACTCACTGACACCTCACGCACCAGCTCTTATCTCCCTGTAGAGGTGACACTGGGGTATCTATAGTGAGACTCACTGACACCTCACGCACCAGCTCTTATCTCCCTGTAGAGGTGACACTGGGATATATATAGTGATACTCACTGACATCTCACACACCAGCTCTTATCTCCCTGTAGAGGTGACACTGGGGTATCTATAGTGATACTCACTGACACCTCACACACCAGCTCTTATCTCCCTGTAGAGGTGATTGTAATGGATGTTATCCGTTACTTATGCCCTTGTCTGGACCGCGAACAGTTTTCTCAAAGACTATGGCCCTGTGGCCTTATTTGAACTGTGATAGGGGTTTCTACTAGCATTATGTTAAAAGATTTTATGTCGAATGTCGTACGTTTTGTATATTGTCAAATATCGCATGTTTTATGTATTGTGTAGTATAGTGTATGAGGGATACTCGAACACCGAGACCGGTGGTTCCCTGGTTCCATTGTTTGAGGTATAAATGCCGTCTCGAACGCGGGAAACCGGAGGCAGTGAGTCGACGCCGGATTGGCCGACGTACGACTCACTGCGCACACTGATTGGCCAGGGTTGAAGCCACATATTCAAACTAGTGTGTACGTGCTTCAACCCCTGGCCCAGTTCTCAGATGTGTATTCCCTCTAGTCAGTCCATTGTCTTTGTCCAGACGTTGATTAATCATGTTAATCCTAACCTTGTCAATATTGTGTTCAGTTGCTCATCTGTCATTGGTCCGTTTCCCTTAGCTACCATTGGTCCCTTTGTCACCCTCTGCCATTGGTCCATCGTCCCCCTTCACTATTGGTCTGTTGTGCCCCATGTCATATGCCCATTATGTTGGATTGGTCCCTGGGCCAAGCCTGCATTAGAATGCCTGGCCCTTCCCCTTCCTATTGTGGTATCATATTGTAACTGTATAAAAGATGTGTTGTGTGTTCAATAAAGTGTGTTACTTTTAGAGTGAACCAGAGTCCTGGAGTCTGTTTGTTCCCATGGTTAAAGTGGCCACTCTGCCGCCCATTCGAACCAGGTTCCTGTACGTTCGTCCGTATGCTGCCAGGATCCCGCTACCAAACTTTGTATCCTGTCAGGCGGCAACGTGGACTCTGCCCTTTGGTTTCCTTGTACAAGCTTCAACCTTCGAGTCGAGCACCGGAGTGCTCGAACGGCTGGGGATACAGTCTGTGGTTCCTGCTACACTTTTCCTGATTCGTTCCTGTGCTTGTTCGACGGCGTTCGAGTGCCGTGATCCCTCCGGTAGCCGCATCCTTCGAGGCAGAATTGGTCTTCCTGAGGTTCGACGCCACTGTGAGTCGACCTCCGAAACGCTGATTTGCTCGACCGGTGCACTCGACGGCGCCAGTCCGGCGTCGAGAAGGAAAGACCCAGGAACTACGACGGAAGGCAGGCGGGCACCTCCCCGACTATCCGTTATAGTGACACTGGGGTATCTATAGTGATACTCACTGACACCTCACACACCAGCTCTTATCTCCCTGTAGAGGTGACACTGGGGTATCTATAGTGATACTCACTGACACCTCACGCACCAGCTCTTATCTCCCTGTAGAGGTGACACTGGGGTATCTATAGTGATACTCATTGAGACCTCACGCACCAGCTCTTATCTCCCTGTACAGGTGACACTGGGATATCTATAGTGATACTTACTGACACCTCACTCACCAGCTCTTATCTCCCTGTAGAGGTGACACTGGGGTATCTATAGTGATACTCACTGACACCTCACACACCAGCACTTATCTCCCTGTAGAGGTGACACTGGGGTATCTATAGTGATACTCATTGAGACCTCACACACCAGCTCTTATCTCCCTGTAGAGGTGACACTTGGGTATCTATAGTGGTACTCACTGACACCTCACGCACCAGCTCTTATCTCCCTGTAGAGGTGATACTGGGGTATCTATAGTGGTACTCACTGACACCTCACACACCAGCTCTTATCTCCCTGTAGAGGTGACACTGGGGTATCTATAGTGGTACTCACTGACACCTCACACACCAGCTCTTATCTCCCTGTAGAGGTGACGCTGGGATATCTATAGTGATACTCACTGACACCTCACACACCAGCTATTATCTCCCTGTAGAGGTGACACTGGGATATCTATAGTTATACTCACTGACACCTCACACACCAGCTATTATCTCCCTGTAGAGGTGACACTAGGGTATCTATAGTGGTACTCACTGACACCTCACACACCAGCTCTTATCTCCCTGTAGAGGTGACACTGGGATATCTATAGTGATACTTACTGACACCTCACTCACCAGCTCTTATCTCCCTGTAGAGGTGACACTGGGGTATCTATAGTGATACTCACTGACACCTCACACACCAGCACTTATCTCCCTGTAGAGGTGACACTGGGGTATCTATAGTGATACTCATTGAGACCTCACACACCAGCTCTTATCTCCCTGTAGAGGTGACACTTGGGTATCTATAGTGGTACTCACTGACACCTCACGCACCAGCTCTTATCTCCCTGCAGAGGTGACACTGGGGTATCTATAGTGATACTCACTGACACCTCACACACCAGCTCTTATCTCCCTGCAGAGGTGACACTGGGGTATCTATAGTGATACTCACTGACACCTCACTCACCAGCTCTTATCTCCCTGTAGAGGTGACACTGGGGTATCTATAGTGATACTCACTGACACCTCACACACCAGCTCTTATCTCCCTGTACAGGTGACACTGGGGTATCTATAGTGATACTCACTGACAACTCACACACCAGCTCTTATCTCCCTGTAGAGGTGACGCTGGGGTATCTATAGTGGTACTCACTGACACCTCACACACCAGCTCTTATCTCCCTGTAGAGGTGACACTGGGGTATCTATAGTGATACTCACTGACACCTCACACACCAGCTCTTATCTCCCTGTACAGGTGACACTGGGGTATCTATAGTGGTACTCACTGACACCTCACACACCAGCTCTTATCTCCCTGTAGAGGTGACGCTGGGGTATCTATAGTGGTACATGAAGCCATCTTATGTACTCTATGTCTCCCATTACCACTTTAGATTGTAAGCCTTTTGGCAGGGACCTCACTTCCAGTGTTCACTTTGCAAAGCACTTGTAACCCTGTATTGTCTAAACCGCTAAATTGTAAAGCTCTGCATACATTTTTGGCGCAATATATATAAATAAATGTAACGGGCCATAGGCCATTACTGAAGGACTTATGGACTTTGGGACTTGTTTTCCCTAAATGAGACTACTGGTCAGAGTTTCTAAACCCAGTTATTGGAATATATAGCTTGCCCCAGGACTTATTATGACAGAGTGGTGGGATTGTAGAGCCTCGCCGGGCCCTTGTTGAGGTACGGGCTAACCAGTTTTTGCGACAAGCCATCGGAGGTTCCTGGGAGATGGCGGGAATTGTCGACGAAACCTCAAAGGGTCGACAGAGTATTGGATGGAAAATAGGCGAAGGCCTGATTGAGGAGAAACCCTAAGCCAGAGATTCAAATCATTCTCATAGCCTAACATGGTGTACAGCAGGCAGCTCAGGGATTGGCCAACAGGACAGTCCATACTTGTACTTGATTGGTCGAGGTTGAAGCGGGAAATTTAAAATAGTCAACCAACGGCTTCCAACCCTGACCATTGTTTCCCAAAAATGTGTATTTGAGCCACTCCCACCTAATTACATTCTGTGTTATACTGAGGCTCCCTTCTGGGAGATAATGTACTCAAGTCTGGGTCTTTGTGTTGTGTAAAACCATTTGTTGATTTTCTTTGTGTTTATTGCTCCACCCTCTGACTAGAGGGGTTCAGATTTTGTATAAAAGACCGAAACCTGTTCAATAAAGTGTGTTCATGTGGAGTAAGCAGTCTCCTGTGTCGTGTTTGTCCGGATGGTCTAAAGAGTCCTCTCTGACTCCCATCTTTGAAGGGCATCTAAGATCTATTCACCTTTCTATTGCAGAACCTCTGTCTCCGACAGACTCAATGTTCGAGGTCTGGCTAATTTCCTTCGACTCCGAATCCCGAGATTCGACGACTCCCTCCTGCTAGCCCTGTTCAACACGGAGTCGAACCTTCTTGGTGGAGACCGCCCAACTGCTCGATTCGCCGGTCTTACTCCCTTGAACGGTCCTTCCGACACTCCTCAGCCGACCTCAGGAGAGAAGATTCAGTTACGACGGCTCAAGGCTCCCCGGCGTCTTGGGTTCCCGTTATAATAAACATATTAATTAATTCATTCATTCATCTCAACACCCCCTCCGTGACAAGTGATACTCACTGACTCTGGGGCTGGTTTACCCTGTGAATTCTGAGACAGGATCCCACTCACGAGCTGCATCATTTCCAGGCCGTCCAGGAGTCTGCTCTTGTCAAAGTCATGGAGCAGAAACAGGTGTAGAATGGCTGTGAGACAGAAAAATACAAGGAATCGGTTACTGGCATTACACGGTATGAAAGGACCTACTACTTATGCAATGGAATGGTTCCTACTACAGGGGAGCGCTCTGTCTGTGACAGTTCCTAGTACGGGTCAACACTCTGCATGTGACGGTTCCTAGTACGGGGGAATGCTCCGTCTGTGACGGTTCCTAGTACGGGGAAACGCTCCGTCTGTGACGGTTTTTAGTACAGGGGAACGCTCCGTCTGTGACGGTTCCTAGTACAGGGGAACGCTCCATCTGTGACAGTTTCTAGTACGGGGGAATACTCCGTCTGTGACGGTTCCTAGTACGAAGAATGCTCCGTCTGTGACGGTTCCTAGTACGGGGAAACGCTCCGTCTGTGATGGTTTTTAGTACAGGGGAATGCTCCGTCTGTGACGGTTCCTAGTACAGGGTAATGCTCCGTCTGTGACGGTTCCTAGTACAGGGGAACGCTCCGTCTGTGACGGTTCCTAGTACAGGGGAACGCTCCGTCTGTGACGGTTCCTAGTACAGGGGAACGCTCTGTCTGTGACGGTTCCTAGTACAGGGGAACGCTCCGTCTGTGACGGTTCCTAGTACAGGGGAACGCTCCGTCTGTGACGGTTCCTAGTACAGGGGAACGCTCCGTCTGTGACGGTTCCTAGTACAGGGGAACGCTCCGTCTGTGACGGTTCCTAGTACAGGGGAATGCTCTGTCTGTCCAGTTTACTAGTTGAGAAACATGACTTCTCATCTAACTAATGATTTAGAGATTTCTCTAGAACAGTGATTCTCAACCAGGGTGACGCGGCACTTTGGTGTGCCACAGCCATCAACTTAGGGTGCCCCATGTTTTCTATGAAGACTAACAAAAATTGGCTTTTAAATAAAGATTTATAGAAATTGTTATGCACATTATGTTTATTGTTGTTGTTGTGATTGTATTACCTAATAAGAACTGTATATTTATGCATTGTACCTTCATTATGCCCTTGGTAAAGTACATTAAATATGTTAGGGGTGCTCTGAATGTTCTCTATTACGTGTTAGTGGTACCCCGAACAAAAAAAGATTGAGAAGCACTGCTCTAGAATTAAAATGGTTAAAAGCCCCATTTAAATCAGATGTGAAAGGTCAAGTCAATTGGAGTGTATAATATGATTTTTTTCCCTTACGCTATACCAGATTAGGCCAACAGATGAGTTCGTTGGGGACTCTCCTCTTACCTGTCTCTCTTTCCAGATTTAAGGCATTTTCTTCCTTTGGATCAATTTCATGGAGATATTCCTGTAACATCCTGAGAATGAGAAATACAAGACTGGTAATGAATTGCACGGCATCACATGAGAATGAGAAATACAAGACTGGTAATGAATTATACGGCATCACATGAAAATGAGAAATACAAGACTGGTAATAAATTACACGGCGTAACAAGAGAATGAGAAATACAAGACTGGTAATGAATTGCACGGCATCACATGAGAATGAGAAATACAAGACTGGTAATGAATTACACGGCATCACACGAGAATGAGAAATACAAGACTGGTAATAAATTACACGGCGTAACAAGAGAATGAGAAATACAAGACTGGTAATAAATTACATGGCGTCACATGAGAATGAGAAATACAAGACTGGTAATGATAATGAGAAATACAAGACTGGTAATGAATTACACAACGTCACACGAGAATGAGAAATACAAGACTGGTAATGAATTACATGGCGTCACATGAGAATGAGAAATGCAAGACTGGTAATGAGAATGAGAAATACAAGACTGGTAATGAATTACACGGCGTCACATGAGAATGAGAAATACAAGACTGGTAATGAATTACACGGTGTCACATGAGAATGAGAAATACAAGACTGGTAATGAATTACACGGCGTAATACGAGAATGAGAAATACAAGACTGATAATGAATTACACGGCGTAATACGAGAATGAGAAATACAAGACTGATAATGAATTACACGGCATCACACGAGAATGAAAAATACAAGACTGGTAATGAATTACACGGCGCAATACGAGAATGAGAAATACAAGACTGATAATGAATTACACAGCGTCAAACGAGAATGAGAAATACAAGACTGGTAATGAATTACATGGCGTCACATGAGAATGAGAAATACAAGACTGGTAATGAATTACACGGCATCACATGAGAATGAGAAATACAAGACTGGTAATGAATTACACGGCATCACATGAGAATGAGAAATACAAGACTGGTAATGAATTACACGGTGTCACACATGAATGAGAAATACAAGACTGGTAATGAATTACACGGCATCACACGAGAATGAAAAATACAAGACTGGTAATGAATTACACGGCGCAATACGAGAATGAGAAATACAAGACTGATAATGAATTACATGGCGTCACACGAGAATGAGAAATATAAAACTGGTAATGAATTACACGGCGTCACATGAGAATGAGAAATACAAGACTGGTAATGAATTACACGGCATCACATGAGAATGAGAAATACAAGACTGGTAATGAATTACACGGCGTCACATGAGAATGAGAAATACAAGACTGGTAATGAATTACACGGTGTCACATGAGAATGAGAAATACAAGACTGGTAATGAATTACACGGTGTCACACATGAATGAGAAATACAAGACTGGTAATGAATTACACGGCGTAACACGAGAATGAGAAATACAAGACTGGTAATGAGAATGAGAAATACAAGACTGATAATGAATTACACGGCATCACACGAGAATGAGAAATACAAGACTGGTAATGAATTACACGGCATCACATGAGAATGAGAAATACAAGACTGATAATGAATTACACGGCATCACATGAGAATGAGAAATACAAGACTGGTAATGAATTACACGGCATCACATGAGAATGAGAAATACAAGACTGGTAATGAATTACACGGCGTCACATGAGAATGAGAAATACAAGACTGGTAATGAATTACACGGTGTCACATGAGAATGAGAAATACAAGACTGGTAATGAATTACACGGTGTCACACATGAATGAGAAATACAAGACTGGTAATGAATTACACGGCGTCACATGAGAATGAGAAATACAAGACTGGTAATGAATTACACGGCATCACATGAGAATGAGAAATACAAGACTGGTAATGAATTACACGGCGTCACATGAGAATGAGAAATACAAGACTGGTAATGAATTACACGGTGTCACATGAGAATGAGAAATACAAGACTGGTAATGAATTACACGGCATCACATGAGAATGAGAAATACAAGACTGGTAATGAATTACACGGTGTCACATGAGAATGAGAAATACAAGACTGGTAATGAATTACACGGCATCACATGAGAATGAGAAATACAAGACTGGTAATGAATTACACGGCGTCACATGAGAATGAGAAATACAAGACTGGTAATGAATTACACGGCGTCACATGAGAATGAGAAATACAAGACTGGTAATGAATTACACGGTGTCACATGAGAATGAGAAATACAAGACTGGTAATGAATTACACGGTGTCACACATGAATGAGAAATACAAGACTGGTAATGAATTACACGGCGTAACACGAGAATGAGAAATACAAGACTGGTAATGAGAATGAGAAATACAAGACTGATAATGAATTACACGGCATCACACGAGAATGAGAAATACAAGACTGGTAATGAATTACACGGCATCACATGAGAATGAGAAATACAAGACTGATAATGAATTACACGGCGTAATACGAGAATGAGAAATACAAGACTGATAATGAATTACACGGCATCACACGAGAATGAGAAATACAAAACTGGTAATGAATTACACGGCGTCACATGAGAATGAGAAATACAAGACTGATAATGAATTACACGGCGTCACATGAGAATGAGAAATACAAGACTGGTAATGAATTACACGGCGTCACATGAGAATGAGAAATACAAGACTGGTAATGAATTACACGGCGTAACACGAGAATGAGAAATACAAGACTGGTAATGAATTACACGGGATCACATGAGAATGAGAAATACAAGACTGGTAATGAATTACACGGTGTCACATGAGAATGAGAAATACAAGACTGGTAATGAATTACACGGGATCACATGAGAATGAGAAATACAAGACTGGTAATGAATTACACGGTGTCACATGAGAATGAGAAATACAAGACTGGTAATGAATTACACGGCGTAACACGAGAATGAGAAATACAAGACTGGTAATGAATTACACGGTGTCACACATGAATGAGAAATACAAGACTGGTAATGAATTACACGGTGTCACACGAGAATGAGAAATACAAAACTGGTAATGAATTACACGGGATCACATGAGAATGAGAAATACAAGACTGGTAATGAATTACACGGGATCACATGAGAATGAGAAATACAAGACTGGTAATGAATTACACGGCGTCACATGAGAATGAGAAATACAAGACTGGTAATGAATTACACGGGATCACATGAGAATGAGAAATACAAGACTGGTAATGAATTACACGGTGTCACATGAGAATGAGAAATACAAGACTGGTAATGAATTACACGGCGTAACACGAGAATGAGAAATACAAGACTGGTAATGAATTACACGGTGTCACACATGAATGAGAAATACAAGACTGGTAATGAATTACACGGTGTCACACGAGAATGAGAAATACAAAACTGGTAATGAATTACACGGCGTCACATGAGAATGAGAAATACAAGACTGGTAATGAGAATGAGAAATACAAGACTGGTAATGAATTACACGGCATCACATGAGAATGAGAAATACAAGACTGGTAATTGTAATGGGCCCTAGGCCGTTACTAAGAACTTGGACATGAACTGGTCACCCTGTCCCCTTGTGCTAGGTTATAGGACTATGGACGGTCGAACAACTTTGTATGTTAGATGTGCGAGGGGGATATGCGAACACCGCAGCCGGGAGTTTCCCAGTTCCTTGGTTCGAGACATCGAGGCTGCCGCGAACGCGGGAACCGGAGGCAATGAGTCGACGTCGGATTGGCCGACGTACGACTCACTGCGCACACTGGTTGGCCAGGGTTGGAGCTGCATATTCACCTTGGTGGGTACGTGCGTCAGCCCTGGTATAACCCAAATGTGTATTCCCCCTCATCAAACCTTTTGTCTCTGCCTTAACCTAATTACACTGTCTGTACTGCAGAGGTTGAGCAATATGCTAACTAGGACAAATGCCATTGGCCTCTTTTCTCTGCGTACCATTGGCCCTTCTGCTCCATCAGCCATTGGTCCCTTTTGTCACCAGTGTCCCCTGTATACTGGGTTCGATTGGTCCCTAGCCCAAGCCCTTATTTTAATACCTAGCCCCTCCTGTCACATTGTGACCCTGTGGTAGAGTGTATAAAAACATGTGTTGAGTTCAATAAAGTGTGTTCGTGTGGCTACAGAAAGTCTCCTGTGTCGGTGTGTCCGGATGGTCTAAAGGATCCACTCTGATCCCCATCCTCCAAGGCGTCTCAGAGCTAATTCACGTTCCTGCGAACCCGTCTCGAACTGTGATTCCCGGTCCTCCTGAACCTCCCCGTCTCGATACTCGACGGGACCCGGTGTCCGAACCGGTGTTGGCATTCGACGGGTTTGAGAGTGCCGCGAAAGCTTTCGCTCCAACCGGGTTGTTCGAGGAAAGCTAGCCGCCTTAGAGAGCAGGGAATTCGGTAGCGACGGCCCAGGGCTTTCCGGATACCTGGGTTACCATTATAATGGTGGCAGACGACGGGATCGTTCGAACCAACTGAAACCAGCATCCAGGGGGAGATACAGCCGCTGGCTTGACCCCGGTTTCAGCAACAAATTTCCTGCTCTCTAGAAATCCGAAATCTAGCTCGGAAGCACAGCTACCAGAGAAATGGCGGATTTATACAAACATGCCCGTTGGCTACACTACAGAACTTGGTGGCTCAACGTGGGCATAGCATCACGGGGCTGAGGAAGCAGGATTTGGTGCAAATTTTATTGGATATGGACGCAGAGACTGCGGAGTTGGCTCGGCAAACGGACTTGCCTTTGGAGGACCACTCCACTCATTGGCCAGAGCTCTCTGGAACCCCCGGGGGGACACGGCGGGGTGCGGACTACCGGGCGCCTCGTACGGCAATCGAAGACGGGGTCGCACGGAGGAGTTTCGAAGGAGATGATCCAGTGGCCCGGATAGTTGCACAGCGGTTACCACTGTATGGACCTAATCCATCGATCGAACTGATCGACCGCGTCATGGCGCAGGCTAGGGAAGACTGGGCTAGGAGTATCCGAGAGGCAGCTCCGACAA
The DNA here is from genome assembly GCA_037306005.1 of Rhinophrynus dorsalis. Classification (NCBI taxonomy): domain Eukaryota; kingdom Metazoa; phylum Chordata; class Amphibia; order Anura; family Rhinophrynidae; genus Rhinophrynus; species Rhinophrynus dorsalis. Next base: position 164,713 of record JBBDGT010000065.1, read on the forward strand.
CAGACGGGCGCCCCGAAGCGGTCAAGGTGGGGCTGCCCGTAACGCATCAGACTTTCCCGACCTTCGACGACGCAAAGGGGGATATCGACGGGTTCCTGAGGAACTTTGAGCAGATGTGTCGACTGCTGCAGGTCGACCAATCTCAGTGGACTGCCATCTTAGCCGGGAAGCTTACTGGTCGGGCTATGGACGCGTATCGAGCCGTGCCTGATCAGGACATCTTGGATTACGGCAGAGTGAAAGCTCGACTGCTGGCTCGCTATGCGATTACCCCAGACACGTATCGTCGGCAGTTTAGGGAATTACAAAAGAAACCCCAAGACTCTTACGCGGAGTGGGCTCAGGGGTTCGAAAGGGCAGCTCGCAATTGGATGCAGGGCTGTGGGGCGCAAACTCTGGAAGCTTTTCTTCAACTGGTCCTGCTGGAACATTTCTTTTTAAACATAGTCGAACCTGTTCGAGACTGGGTTCGAGACCGTGAGCCCAGCACTGTGGATCAGGCAGCCCAGCTGGCGGACCAGTACGAGGACACGAGGAAAATGGGGTCCAGGGCTCAGCGACCCTTAGGTGGAGGGGGTAATCGGCGCCCGCAAAGCTTCTATTACCCAAGGCCCGCCAGGGCACCTTCCCCTCCCAGGAGAGTCCCTCAGTCCGGTCCCCAGTGCTACAGTTGCAACCAGCGGGGGCATCTACAGTACAACTGCCCAGTGAATCGGGGGGGCTCTGGCAAGCCCCAGGACCAAAGAGGGCCCCCTGCCAGGTATTCAGCCCCTGTGAGAGCAGTTCCAGCCAACCCCTTCTCCCGGCCAACCCCTAAACCCACACTTTGCGTCTCCAGGGCAGAGGCCTGGAGCCCCACTAAGGAAGTTGTGGCCCCAGAATGGCCGGTTCCCCTAGAAGTTTCATGTTCCCCTAAGGATTACTGCAAATGGGGCACATACCAGGAGGTGGCTATGGCACAAGGGGATAGTCCAGACAATCGCCGGCAGCACCTACAGCTGGTACTTATTAATGGTATGCCAGCCACAGGAATGCGGGACTCAGGAGCCACTATCACCCTGGTTCAACCCTCCTGCGTGACCCCTTGCTGCCGGACTGAGCAAGTGGTGGAAGTGCGGGTAGCAGGGGGAAAGGTGTACCAATTACCTATGGCCAAGGTTCAGCTGAACTGGGGGGCAGGGCCTGAGGAATGCCTTGTGGGAGTTATGCCGGATTTACCTGCGGACATTCTTTTGGGAAACGACTTAGGGAATCTACAGAGTCGCTTCGGTTCTCTGGATACTGTCGGGGACTGCCACGCCATCACCAGAGCCGCCGCACAGCGTCAGATGGTAAGCACCCCCGTCCCTGACCCTATTAGCCCTTCAGAGCCTCCTATAGCTTGGTTACCTCCCCTAGAGTTCCGGAAGGCCTTATTAGAGGATACCACCCTGGCAGGGTACAGGGGTAGAGCTGAGACAGGGGAAGTAGGAAAAGGGGGGGAACGCTTCCTCTGGGAAGATGGGCTGCTATATAGGAGCACTCAGACGCGCTGTCAGGGAGACACCCAGGTTACACGCACGCAGCTTTTAGTGCCTTTACAGCATAGAGATGCCCTTTTGTCCTTAGCCCATGAGGTGCCATTGGCAGGTCACCTGGGAATCCGCCGCACTGAGCAGGGGCTAACCAGGGCCTTCTTTTGGCCTAACTTGTCAAGGGATGTGCGACGCTTTTGCCGGACCTGTGACATCTGTCAGGGGGTCGGACAAAGGGGAGACCATCCCCCAGCTCCCCTGCAACCCCTACCCCTTATAGGGGAACCCTTTCAGCGGGTAGGGATAGACATTATAGGACCTTTGGCTAGGCCCAGTCGCACTGGGAAGAGGTTTATTCTTACCATTGTGGACTTCGCCACACGCTATCCCGAGGCGGTCGCACTTTCCGCCATCACGGCAGAAAGTGTTGCCGATGCCCTCATTAAAGTATTTTCCAGGGTTGGATTTCCTGCTGAGGTCTTATCAGATCAGGGAACCCAGTTTACCTCCGAGGTCTTGCATCAAGTGTGGAACCTCTGCGGGGTGAAACCCATCCACACTACCACCTATCACCCCCAGACGAATGGCTTATGCGAAAGATTTAACGGCACCCTAAAGCAAATGCTGCGGGCTTTCACTGAGTCAGAAAGAGACTGGGAGCGCTATTTGCCCCACCTGTTATTTGCCTACCGGGAGGTGCCTCAGGAGTCCACCGGATTCTCCCCCTTTGAGCTGTTGTTTGGGCGGAGAGTCCGGGGACCCCTGAATATCCTCCAGGAATATTGGGAGGGCAAATGCGACTCCGAGGAAACCCCAGCAGTCACTTATGTGGTTGAACTCCGGGAAAAGCTAGCCACCCTTATGGGACTAGCTCACCGGCACCTTCAACGCGCCCAGCAGAAACAGAAGCAGGGCTATGATAAGCGCACTAGGCACAGGGTTTTTCAGATAGGACAGCAGGTGCTTGCGCTCCGTCCCGTCCGGCAGAACAAGCTGCAGACAGCCTGGGAAGGTCCCTACCAGGTAGTTGATAGGCAGGGGGAGACTACCTATGTCATCGCCAAAGGGGCTAGGCGACAGAGTCAGAGGACCTGCCATGTGAATGCTCTCAAGGCATACCATGACAGGAGAGAAGCAGTAATGGCCATTTGCACCCCGGAAAGTAGCGATCCGGAGGATCAGGACATTCCTGATCTACTGGCCAGCACCAGGCCCACAGACGGCGAAAACATCCTGCCCCTAGGACAGCAGTTAGATGCGACCCAGCAGCAGCAGATTAGGGACATGCTTAGGAAGTGGCCTCACCTGTTTTCTGCTAAACCAGGTCTCACCTCCCTAGCCCAGCATCAGGTCCTTACCACAGGGACAGAGGCCTTACACCAACCCGCATATAGGGTCCCTGAGGCAGTGAGGAAGGGAATGTGGCAGGAGATACAGGAAATGTTGGACTTGGGGGTCATCGAACCATCCGCTAGCCCTTGGGCTTCTCCGGTAGTCTTGGTGCCCAAAAAAGATGGGTCCACCCGATTCTGCGTAGACTACCGGAGGCTCAACGACCGGACGGTCACGGATGCCTATCCCATGCCACGGGTGGACGAGCTGCTGGACAGGCTTGCTGGGGCTAGCATTGTCTCAACCCTTGATCTCAGTAGAGGGTACTGGCAGATACCACTTGACCCTGATGCGGTAGCCAAATCAGCATTCGTCACCCCTTATGGCCTCTACCAGTTTAAGGTGATGCCGTTTGGGATGAAGAACGCGCCGGCTACCTTTCAGCGGTTAGTGGACAATCTGCTAGCGGGAGCACAGGAGTTTGCTTGTGCCTACTTAGATGACATTGCTATCTTTAGCAACACCTGGGAAGAGCACTTGCTCCACCTAGAGGCCATCTTGGGCAGAATCATGCGGGCAGGCCTCACTCTCAAACCAGAGAAGTGCCAGATAGGGATGGGAGAGGTGCAATACCTGGGTCATCGTGTAGGAGGGGGATAACAGCGGCCTGAACCTGCCAAAATTGCCGCTATTCTAAACTGGCCCACTCCCTGAACCAAGAAGCAGGTCATGGCATTCCTGGGTACTGCAGGGTATTATAGGAAATTTGTTCCCCAATATAGCACTCTGGCCAAACCCCTGACTGACTTGACTGGGAAAAACCTACCCCGTAATGTGGAGTGGTCTGTGGCCTGTGAACAGGCGTTTCAAGCGCTCAAGGAGGCGCTGGGGAAGGGCCCTGTGCTAGCCGCCCCTGATTTTAACAAATCTTTTCTGGTTCACACAGACGCCTCCGATTGCGGACTAGGAGCAGTTCTCAGCCAAGTCAATGCAGCCAGGGAGGAGCACCCAGTTGTGTACCTAAGCAGAAAACTGTTACCCAGAGAGGCGGCCTACGCAGCTGTGGAAAAAGAATGCCTGGCCCTGGTCTGGGCGCTCAAGAAGTTGCAACCTTATTTGTTTGGGAGGGAGTTCACAGTGTTAACGGACCATAACCCTTTGGTTTGGCTGAACCGGGTCTCAGGGGATAATGGACGGCTACTGAGATGGAGCCTGGCGCTGCAGACTTTTAATTTTACCATCAAATATCGCCCTGGAAAAGACAATCGAAATGCGGATGGGCTGTCACGGCAAGAGGACCAGTAGAGGATATCCCAGTGGATTATTATATTTTGTGGAGTTTTTTCGGTTATGTTTCTTTCCCCAGGAGGGGCACCAAAAAGGGGGAGTGATGTAACGGGGCTTAGGCCGTTACTAAGAACTTGGACATGAACTGGTCACCCTGTCCCCTTGGGCTAGATTATAGGACTATGGACGGTCGAACAACTTCGTATGTTAGATGTGCGAGGGGGATATGCGAACACCGCAGCCGGGAGTTTCCCAGTTCCTTGGTTCGAGACATCGAGGCTGCCGCGAACGCGGGAACCGGAGGCAATGAGTCGACGTCGGATTGGCCGACGTACGACTCACTGCGCACACTGGTTGGCCAGGGTTGGAGCTGCATATTCACCTTGGTGGGTACGTGCGTCAGCCCTGGTATAACCCAAATGTGTATTCCCCCTCATCAAACCTTTTGTCTCTGCCTTAACCTAATTACCCTGTCTGTACTGCAGAGGTTGAGCAATATGCTAACTAGGACAAATGCCATTGGCCTCTTTTCTCTGCGTACCATTGGCCCTTCTGCTCCATCGGCCATTGGTCCCTTTTGTCACCAGTGTCCCCTGTATACTGGGTTCGATTGGTCCCTAGCCCAAGCCCTTATTTTAATACCTAGCCCCTCCTGTCACATTGTGACCCTGTGGTAGAGTGTATAAAAACATGTGTTGAGTTCAATAAAGTGTGTTCGTGTGGCTACAGAAAGTCTCCTGTGTCGATGTGTCCGGATGGTCTAAAGGATCCACTCTGATCCCCATCCTCCGAGGCGTCTCAGAGCGAATTCACGTTCCTGCGAACCCGTCTCGAACTGTGATTCCCGGTCCTCCTGAACCTCCCCGTCTCGATACTCGATGGGACCCGGTGTCCGAACCGGTGTTGGCATTCGACGGGTTTGAGAGTGCCGCGAAAGCTTTCGCTCCAACCGGGTTGTTCGAGGAAAGCTAGCCGCCTTCGAGAGCAGGGAATTCGGTAGCGACGGCCCAGGGCTTTCCGGATACCTGGGTTACCGTTATAGTAATGAATTACACGGCATCACACGAGAATGAGAAATATAAGACTGGTAATGAATTACACGGGGTCACATGAGAATGAGAAATAAAAGACTGGTAATGAGAATGAGGAATACAAGACTGGTAATTAATTACACGGCATCACACGAGAATGTGTAATTCATTACCAGTCTTTTATTTCTCATTCTCATGTGACACCGTGTAATTCATTACCAGTCTTATATTTCTCATTCTCGTGTGATGCCGTGTAATTCATTACCAGTCTTATATTTCTCAGTCTCACATGCGAATGAGAAATACAAGACTGGTAATGAATTACACGGTGTCACATGAGAATGAGATCTTATGAGACAGGATCTTAGTTATATGGGAGGAGTCTATTATGCAGACAGGATGTTAGTTATATGGGAGGAGTCTGTTATACAGACAGGATGTTCTTTATATGGGAAGGGTCTGTTATACAGGACGTTAGTTAGATGGGAGGAGTCTTTGACACAGAGGGGATGTTATATGGGAGGAGTCTGTTACACAGACGGGATGTTAGCTATATGTATGTATATGTATGTATATCTTTATTTATATGACGCCACACAGTGTACGCAGCGCCTAACAATAGAAGTATGGGAGGAGTCTGTCACACAGAAGGGATGTTAGTTATATGGGAGGAGTCTGTTACACAGACAGGATGTTAGTTATACGAGAGGAGTCTGTTATACAGACAGGATGTTAGTTATACGGGAGGGGTCTGTTATACAGACAGGATGTTAGTTATATGGGAGGAGTCTGTTACACAGACAGGATGTTAGTTATACGGGAGGAGTCTATTATACAGACGGGATGTTAGTTATACGGGAGGGGTCTGTTACACAGACAGGATGTTAGTTATATGGGAGGAGTCTATTATAAAGACTGGATGTTAGATATATGGGAGGGGTCTGTTACACAGACGGGATGTTAGTTATACGGGAGGAGTCTGTTACACAGACAGGATGTTAGTTATACGGGAGCAGTCTGTTATACAGACAGGATGTTAGTTATATGGGAGGAGTCTGTTATACAGACAGGATGTTAGTTATATGGGAGGAGTCTGTTACACAGACAGGATGTTAGTTATATGGGAGGAGTCTGTTACACAGAAAGGATGTTAGTTATATGGGAGGAGTCTATTATAAAGACTGGATGTTAGTTATATGGGAGGGGTCTGTTACACAGACAGGATGTTAGTTATATGGGAGGAGTCTGTTATACAGACAGGATGTTAGTTATACTGGAGGACTCTGTCATACAGACAGGATGTTAGTTATACGGGAGGAGTCTGTTATACAGACAGGATGTTAGTTATACGGGAGGAGTCTGTTACACAGACAGGATGTTAGTTATATGGGAGGAGTCTGTTATACAGACAGGATGTTAGATATATGGGAGGAGTCTGTTACACAGACAGGATGTTAGTTATATGGGAGGAGTCTGTTACACAGACAGGATGTTACTTATATGGGAGGAGTCTGTTATACAGACAGGATGTTAGATATATGGGAGGAGTCTGTTACACAGACAGGATGTTAGTTATACGGGAGGAGTCTGTTACACAGACAGGATGTTAGTTATACTGGAGGAGTCTGTTATACAGACAGGATGTTAGATATATGGGAGGAGTCTGTTACACAGACAGGATGTTAGTTATATGGGAGGAGTCTGTTACACAGACAGGATGTTAGTTATATGGGAGGAGTCTGTTACACAGACAGGATGTTAGTTATATGGGAGGAGTCTGTTACACAGACAGGATGTTACTTATATGGGAGGAGTCTGTTATACAGACAGGATGTTAGATATATGGGAGGAGTCTGTTACACAGACAGGATGTTAGTTATACGGGAGGAGTCTGTTACACAGACAGGATGTTAGTTATACTGGAGGAGTCTGTCATACAGACAGGATGTTAGTTATATGGGAGGAGTCTGTTACACAGAAAGGCTGTTAGTTATATGGGAGGAGTCTGTTACACAGACAGGATGTTAGTTATATGGGAGGAGTCTGTTACACAGACAGGATGTTAGTTATACGGGAGGAGTCTGTTACACAGACAGGATGTTAGTTATATGGGAGGAGTCTGTTACACAGACAGGATGTTAGTTATATGGGAGGAGTCTGTTATACAGACAGGATGTTAGATATATGGGAGGAGTCTGTTACACAGACAGGATGTTAGTTATACGGGAGGAGTCTGTTACACAGACAGGCTGTTAGTTATATGGGAGGAGTCTGTCATACAGACAGGATGTTAGTTATACGGGAGGAGTCTATTACACAGACAGGATGTTAGTTATATGGGAGGAGTCTGTCATACAGACAGGATGTTAGTTATATGGGAGGGGTCTATTATACAGACAGGATGTTATTTATACGGGAGGAGTCTGTTATACAGACAGGATGTTAGTTATATGGGAGGAGTCTATTATACAGACAGGATGTTAGTTATACGGGAGGAGTCTGTTATACAGACAGGATGTTAGTTATATGGGAGGAGTCTATTATACAGACAGGATGTTAGTTATACGGGAGGAGTCTGTTACACAGACAGGATGTTAGTTATATGGGAGGAGTCTGTTATACAGACAGGATGTTAGTTATACTGGAGGACTCTGTCATACAGACAGGATGTTAGTTATACGGGAGGAGTCTGTTATACAGACAGGATGTTAGTTATACGGGAGGAGTCTATTATACAGACAGGATGTTAGTTATACGGGAGGGGTCTATTATACAGACAGGATGTTAGTTATACGGGAGGAGTCTGTTATACAGACAGGATGTTAGTTATATGGGAGGAGTCTATTATACAGACAGGATGTTAGTTATACGGGAGGGGTCTGTCATACAGACAGGATGTTAGTTATATGGGAGGAGTCTGTTACACAGACAGGATGTTAGTTATATGGGAGGAGTCTGTTATACAGACAGGATGTTAGTTATACTGGAGGACTCTGTCATACAGACAGGATGTTAGTTATACGGGAGGAGTCTGTTATACAGACAGGATGTTAGTTATACGGGAGGAGTCTGTTATACAGACAGGATGTTAGTTATACGGGAGGAGTCTGTTATACAGACAGGATGTTAGTTATACGAGAGGAGTCTGTTACACAGACAGGATGTTAGTTATATGGGAGGAGTCTGTCATACAGACAGGATGTTATTTATACGGGAGGAGTCTATTATACAGACAGGATGTTAGTTATACGGGAGGAGTCTGTTATACAGACAGGATGTTAGTTATACGGGAGGAGTCTGTTATACAGGCAGGATGTTAGTTATATGGGAGGAGTCTGTTACACAGACAGGATGTTAGTTATACGGGAGGAGTCTGTTATACAGACAGGATGTTAGTTATACGGGAGGAGTCTGTTATACAGACAGGATGTTAGTTATACGGGAGGAGTCTATTATACAGACAGGATGTTAGTTATACGGGAGGAGTCTGTTACACAGACAGGATGTTAGTTATATGGGAGGAGTCTGTTACACAGACAGGATGTTAGTTATATGGGAGGAGTCTATTATACAGACAGGATGTTAGTTATATGGGAGGAGTCTATTATACAGACAGGATGTTAGTTATACGGGAGGAGTCTGTTATACAGGCAGGATGTTAGTTATACGGGAGGAGTCTGTTATACAGACAGGATGTTAGTTATATGGGAGGAGTCTGTTACACAGACAGGATGTTAGTTATATGGGAGGAGTCTGTTACACAGACAGGATGTTAGTTATACGGGAGGAGTCTGTTACACAGACAAGATGTTAGTTATACGGGAGGAGTCTGTTACACAGACAGGATGTTATTTATACGGGAGGAGTCTGTTATACAGACAGGATGTTAGTTATATGGGAGGGGTCTGTTACACAGACAGGATGTTAGTTATACGGGAGGAGTCTGTTACACAGACAGGATGTTAGTTATATGGGAGGAGTCTATTATACAGACAGGATGTTAGTTATACGGGAGGAGTCTATTATACAGACAGGATGTTAGTTATACGGGAGGAGTCTGTTACACAGACAGGATGTTAGTTATATGGGAGGAGTCTGTTACACAGACAGGATGTTAGTTATATGGGAGGAGTCTGTTATACAGACAGGATGTTAGTTATATGGGAGGAGTCTGTTACACAGACAGGATGTTAGTTATATGGGAGGAGTCTGTTACACAGACAGGATGTTAGTTATATGGGAGGAGTCTGTTACACAGACAGGATGTTAGTTATACGGGAGGAGTCTGTTACACAGACAGGATGTTAGTTATACGGGAGGAGTCTGTTATACAGACAGGATGTTAGTTATATGGGAGGAGTCTGTTACACAGACAGGATGTTAGTTATATGGGAGGAGTCTGTTATACAGACAGGATGTTAGTTATACGGGAGGAGTCTATTATACAGACTGGATGTTAGTTATACGGGAGGAGTCTGTCATACAGACAGGATGTTAGTTATATGGGAGGAGTCTGTTACACAGACAGGATGTTAGATATATGGGAGGAGTCTGTTACACAGACAGGATGTTATATGGGAGGAGTCTGTTACACAGACAAGATGTTAGTTATACGGGAGGAGTCTGTTACACTGACAGGATGTTATTTATACGGGAGGAGTCTGTTATACAGACAGGATGTTAGTTATATGGGAGGAGTCTGTTACACAGACAGGATGTTAGTTATATGGGAGGAGTCTGTTATACAGACAGGATGTTAGTTATATGGGAGGAGTCTGTCATACAGACAGGATGTTAGTTATATGGGAGGAGTCTATTATACAGACAGGATGTTATTTATACGGGAGGAGTCTGTTATACAGGCAGGATGTTAGTTATATGGGAGGAGTCTGTTATACAGACAGGATGTTAGTTATATGGGAGGAGTCTGTTATACAGACAGGATGTTAGTTATATGGGAGGAGTCTATTATACAGACAGGATGTTATTTATACGGGAGGAGTCTGTTATACAGGCAGGATGTTAGTTATATGGGAGGAGTCTGTTATACAGGCAGGATGTTAGTTATATGGGAGGAGTCTGTTATACAGGCAGGATGTTAGTTATATGGGAGGAGTCTATTATACAGACAGGATGTTAGTTATACGGGAGGAGTCTGTCATACAGACAGGATGTTAGTTATATGGGAGGAGTCTGTTATACAGACAGGATGTTAGTTATATGGGAGGAGTCTGTTACACAGACAGGATGTTAGTTATATGGGAGGAGTCTGTTACACAGACAGGATGTTATTTATACGGGAGGAGTCTGTTATACAGGCAGGATGTTAGTTATACGGGAGGAGTCTGTCATACAGACAGGATGTTAGTTATATGGGAGGAGTCTGTTATACAGACAGGATGTTAGTTATATGGGAGGAGTCTGTTACACAGACAGGATGTTAGTTATACGGGAGGAGTCTGTTACACAGACAGGATGTTAGTTATATGGGAGGAGTCTATTATACAGACAGGATGTTAGTTATACGGGAGGGGTCTGTCAAACAGACAGGATGTTAGTTATATGGGAGGAGTCTGTTATACAGACAGGATGTTAGTTATATGGGAGGAGTCTGTTACACAGACAGGATGTTAGTTATACGGGAGGAGTCTGTTACACAGACAGGATGTTAGTTATATGGGAGGAGTCTATTATACAGACAGGATGTTAGTTATACGGGAGGAGTCTGTTACACAGACAGGATGTTAGTTATATGGGAGGAGTCTATTATACAGACAGGATGTTAGTTATACGGGAGGAGTCTGTCATACAGACAGGATGTTAGTTATATGGGAGGAGTCTGTCATACAGACAGGATGTTAGTTATATGGGAGGAGTCTGTTACACAGACAGGATGTTATTTATACGGGAGGAGTCTGTTACACAGACAGGATGTTAGTTATACGGGAGGAGTCTGTCATACAGACAGGATGTTAGATATATGGGAGGAGTCTATTATACAGACAGGATGTTAGTTATATGGGAGGAGTCTGTTACACAGACAGGATGTTAGTTATATGGGAGGAGTCTGTTACACAGACAGGATGTTAGTTATATGGGAGGAGTCTGTTACACAGACGGGATGTTAGTTATACGGGAGGAGTCTGTTACACAGACAGGATGTTATTTATACGGGAGGAGTCTGTTACACAGACAGGATGTTAGTTATATGGGAGGGGTCTATTATACAGACAGGATGTTAGTTATACGAGAGGAGTCTGTTATACAGACAGGATGTTAATTATATGGGAGGAGTCTGTTATACAGACAGGATGTTAGTTATACGGGAGGGGTCTGTTATACAGACAGGATGTTAGTTATACGAGAGGAGTCTGTTATACAGACAGGATGTTAGTTATATGGGAGGGGTCTGTCACACAGACAGGATGTTAGTTATACGGGAGGAGTCTGTTATACAGACAGGATGTTAGTTATATGGGAGGAGTCTATTATACAGACAGGATGTTAGTTATACGGGAGGAGTCTGTTATACAGACAGGATGTTAGTTATACGGGAGGAGTCTGTTACACAGACAGGATGTTAGTTATATGGGAGGAGTCTGTTATACAGACAGGATGTTAGTTATATGGGAGGAGTCTGTCATACAGACAGGATGTTAGTTATATGGGAGGAGTCTGTTATACAGACAGGCTGTTAGTTATATGGGAGGAGTCTGTTATACAGACAGGATGTTAGTTATACGGGAGGAGTCTATTATACAGACAGGATGTTAGTTATACGGGAGGAGTCTGTCATACAGACAGGATGTTAGTTATATGGGAGGAGTCTGTTACACAGACAGGATGTTAGATATATGGGAGGAGTCTGTTACACAGACAGGATGTTATATGGGAGGAGTCTGTTACACAGACAAGATGTTAGTTATACGGGAGGAGTCTGTTATACAGACAGGATGTTATTTATACGGGAGGAGTCTGTTACACAGACAGGATGTTAGTTATACGGGAGGGGTCTGTCAAACAGACAGGATGTTAGTTATATGGGAGGAGTCTGTTATACAGACAGGATGTTAGTTATACGGGAGGAGTCTATTATACAGACAGGATGTTAGTTATACGGGAGGAGTCTGTCATACAGACAGGATGTTAGTTATATGGGAGGAGTCTGTTACACAGACAGGATGTTAGATATATGGGAGGAGTCTGTTACACAGACAGGATGTTATATGGGAGGAGTCTGTTACACAGACAAGATGTTAGTTATACGGGAGGAGTCTGTTACACTGACAGGATGTTAGTTATACGGGAGGAGTCTGTTACACAGACAGGATGTTAGTTATACGGGAGGAGTCTGTTACACAGACAGGATGTTAGTTATATGGGAGGAGTCTGTTATACAGACAGGATGTTAGTTATATGGGAGGAGTCTGTCATACAGACAGGATGTTATTTATACGGGAGGAGTCTGTTATACAGACAGGATGTTAGTTATATGGGAGGAGTCTGTTACACAGACAGGATGTTAGTTATATGGGAGGAGTCTGTTACACAGACAGGATGTTATTTATACGGGAGGAGTCTGTTATACAGGCAGGATGTTAGTTATACGGGAGGAGTCTGTCATACAGACAGGATGTTAGTTATATGGGAGGAGTCTGTTATACAGACAGGATGTTAGTTATATGGGAGGAGTCTGTTACACAGACAGGATGTTAGTTATATGGGAGGAGTCTGTTACACAGACAGGATGTTATTTATACGGGAGGAGTCTGTTATACAGGCAGGATGTTAGTTATACGGGAGGAGTCTGTCATACAGACAGGATGTTAGTTATATGGGAGGAGTCTGTTATACAGACAGGATGTTAGTTATATGGGAGGAGTCTGTTATACAGACAGGATGTTAGTTATATGGGAGGAGTCTGTTACACAGACAGGATGTTAGTTATACGGGAGGAGTCTGTTACACAGACAGGATGTTAGTTATATGGGAGGAGTCTATTATACAGACAGGATGTTAGTTATACGGGAGGAGTCTGTTACACAGACAGGATGTTAGTTATATGGGAGGAGTCTATTATACAGACAGGATGTTAGTTATACGGGAGGAGTCTGTCATACAGACAGGATGTTAGTTATATGGGAGGAGTCTGTCATACAGACAGGATGTTAGTTATATGGGAGGAGTCTGTTACACAGACAGGATGTTATTTATACGGGAGGAGTCTGTTACACAGACAGGATGTTAGTTATACGGGAGGAGTCTGTCATACAGACAGGATGTTAGATATATGGGAGGAGTCTATTATACAGACAGGATGTTAGTTATATGGGAGGAGTCTGTTACACAGACAGGATGTTAGTTATATGGGAGGAGTCTGTTACACAGACAGGATGTTAGTTATATGGGAGGAGTCTGTTACACAGACGGGATGTTAGTTATACGGGAGGAGTCTGTTACACAGACAGGATGTTATTTATACGGGAGGAGTCTGTTACACAGACAGGATGTTAGTTATATGGGAGGGGTCTATTATACAGACAGGATGTTAGTTATACGAGAGGAGTCTGTTATACAGACAGGATGTTAGTTATACGGGAGGGGTCTGTTATACAGACAGGATGTTAGTTATACGAGAGGAGTCTGTTATACAGACAGGATGTTAGTTATATGGGAGGGGTCTGTCACACAGACAGGATGTTAGTTATACGGGAGGAGTCTGTTATACAGACAGGATGTTAGTTATATGGGAGGAGTCTATTATACAGACAGGATGTTAGTTATACGGGAGGAGTCTGTTATACAGACAGGATGTTAGTTATACGGGAGGAGTCTGTTACACAGACAGGATGTTAGTTATATGGGAGGAGTCTGTTATACAGACAGGATGTTAGTTATATGGGAGGAGTCTGTCATACAGACAGGATGTTAGTTATATGGGAGGAGTCTGTTATACAGACAGGCTGTTAGTTATATGGGAGGAGTCTGTTATACAGACAGGATGTTAGTTATACGGGAGGAGTCTATTATACAGACAGGATGTTAGTTATACGGGAGGAGTCTGTCATACAGACAGGATGTTAGTTATATGGGAGGAGTCTGTTACACAGACAGGATGTTAGATATATGGGAGGAGTCTGTTACACAGACAGGATGTTATATGGGAGGAGTCTGTTACACAGACAAGATGTTAGTTATACGGGAGGAGTCTGTTATACAGACAGGATGTTATTTATACGGGAGGAGTCTGTTACACAGACAGGATGTTAGTTATACGGGAGGGGTCTGTCAAACAGACAGGATGTTAGTTATATGGGAGGAGTCTGTTACACAGACAGGATGTTATTTATACGGGAGGAGTCTGTTACACAGACAGGATGTTAGTTATACGGGAGGAGTCTGTCATACAGACAGGATGTTAGTTATATGGGAGGAGTCTGTTACACAGACGGGATGTTAGTTATATGGGAGGAGTCTGTTACACAGACAGGATGTTAGTTATATGGGAGGAGTCTGTTACACAGACAGGATGTTAGTTATATGGGAGGAGTCTATTATACAGACAGGATGTTAGTTATACGGGAGGAGTCTGTTACACAGACAGGATGTTAGTTATACGGGAGGAGTCTATTATACAGACAGGATGTTAGTTATACGGGAGGAGTCTGTCATACAGACAGGATGTTAGTTATATGGGAGGAGTCTGTTACACAGACAGGATGTTAGTTATATGGGAGGAGTCTGTTATACAGACAGGATGTTAGTTATACGGGAGGAGTCTATTATACAGACAGGATGTTAGTTATACGGGAGGAGTCTGTCATACAGACAGGATGTTAGTTATATGGGAGGAGTCTGTTACACAGACAGGATGTTAGATATATGGGAGGAGTCTGTTACACAGACAGGATGTTATATGGGAGGAGTCTGTTACACAGACAAGATGTTAGTTATACGGGAGGAGTCTGTTATACAGACAGGATGTTATTTATACGGGAGGAGTCTGTTACACAGACAGGATGTTAGTTATACGGGAGGGGTCTGTCAAACAGACAGGATGTTAGTTATATGGGAGGAGTCTGTTACACAGACAGGATGTTATTTATACGGGAGGAGTCTGTTACACAGACAGGATGTTAGTTATACGGGAGGAGTCTGTCATACAGACAGGATGTTAGTTATATGGGAGGAGTCTGTTACACAGACGGGATGTTAGTTATATGGGAGGAGTCTGTTACACAGACAGGATGTTAGTTATATGGGAGGAGTCTGTTACACAGACAGGATGTTAGTTATATGGGAGGAGTCTATTATACAGACAGGATGTTAGTTATACGGGAGGAGTCTGTTACACAGACAGGATGTTAGTTATACGGGAGGAGTCTGTTATACAGACAGGATGTTAGTTATATGGGAGGAGTCTGTTACACAGACAGGATGTTAGTTATACGGGAGGAGTCTGTTACACAGACAGGATGTTAGTTATACGGGAGGAGTCTATTATACAGACAGGATGTTAGTTATACGGGAGGGGTCTATTATACAGACAGGATGTTATTTATACGGGAGGAGTCTGTTATACAGACAGGATGTTAGTTATACGGGAGGAGTCTGTTACACAGACAGGATGTTAGTTATACGGGAGGAGTCTATTATACAGACAGGATGTTAGTTATACGGGAGGAGTCTGTTATACAGGCAGGATGTTAGTTATACGGGAGGGGTCTGTCAAACAGACAGGATGTTAGTTATATGGGAGGAGTCTGTTACACAGACAGGATGTTAGTTATATGGGAGGAGTCTGTTACACAGACAGGATGTTAGTTATACGGGAGGAGTCTGTTACACAGACAGGATGTTAGTTATACGGGAGGGTACTGTCAAACAGACAGGATGTTAGTTATATGGGAGGAGTCTGTTACACAGACAGGATGTTATTTATACGGGAGGAGTCTGTTACACAGACAGGATGTTAGTTATACGGGAGGAGTCTGTCATACAGACAGGATGTTAGTTATATGGGAGGAGTCTGTTACACAGACAGGATGTTAGTTATATGGGAGGAGTCTGTTACACAGACAGGATGTTAGTTATATGGGAGGAGTCTATTATACAGACAGGATGTTAGTTATACGGGAGGAGTCTATTATACAGACAGGATGTTAGATATATGGGAGGAGTCTGTTATACAGACAGGATGTTAGATATATGGGAGGAGTCTGTTACACAGACAGGATGTTAGTTATATGGGAGGAGTCTGTTATACAGACAGGATGTTAGTTATATGGGAGGGGTCTGTTACACAGACAGGATGTTAGTTATACGGGAGGAGTCTGTTATACAGACAGGATGTTAGTTATATGGGAGGGGTCTGTTACACAGACAGGATGTTAGTTATACGGGAGGAGTCTGTTACACAGACAGGATGTTAGTTATATGGGAGGAGTCTGTTACACAGACAGGATGTTAGTTATACGGGAGGAGTCTGTTACACTGACAGGATGTTAGTTATACGGGAGGAGTCTGTTACACAGACAGGATGTTAGTTATATGGGAGGAGTCTATTATACAGACAGGATGTTAGTTATACGGGAGGAGTCTGTTATACAGGCAGGATGTTAGTTATATGGGAGGAGTCTGTTACACAGACAGGATGTTAGTTATATGGGAGGAGTCTGTTACACAGACAGGATGTTAGTTATATGGGAGGAGTCTGTTACACAGACAAGATGTTAGTTATACGGGAGGAGTCTGTTACACAGACAGGATGTTAGTTATACGGGAGGAGTCTGTTACACAGACAGGATGTTAGTTATACGGGAGGAGTCTGTTACACAGACAGGATGTTAGTTATACGGGAGGAGTCTATTATACAGACAGGATGTTAGTTATACGGGAGGAGTCTGTTATACAGGCAGGATGTTAGTTATATGGGAGGAGTCTGTTACACAGACAGGATGTTAGTTATATGGGAGGAGTCTGTTACACAGACAGGATGTTAGTTATACGGGAGGAGTCTGTTACACAGACAGGATGTTAGTTATACGGGAGGAGTCTATTATACAGACAGGATGTTAGTTATACGGGAGGGGTCTGTTATACAGACAGGATGTTAGTTATATGGGAGGAGTCTGTTACACAGACAGGATGTTAGTTATACGGGAGGAGTCTGTTACACAGACAGGATGTTAGTTATACGGGAGGAGTCTATTATACAGACAGGATGTTAGTTATACGGGAGGAGTCTGTTATACAGGCAGGATGTTAGTTATATGGGAGGGGTCTATTATACAGACAGGATGTTAGTTATACGGGAGGAGTCTGTTATACAGGCAGGATGTTAGTTATATGGGAGGGGTCTATTATACAGACAGGATGTTAGTTATACGGGAGGAGTCTGTTATACAGGCAGGATGTTAGTTATATGGGAGGGGTCTGTCAAACAGACAGGATGTTAGTTATACGGGAGGAGTCTGTTATACAGACAGGATGTTAGTTATGTGGGAGGAGTCTGTTACACAGACAGGGTGTTAGTTATACGGGAGGGGTCTATCAAACAGACAGGATGTTAGTTATACGGGAGGAGTGTCATACAGACAGGATGTTAGTTATATGGGAGGAGTCTATTAAACAGACAGGATGTTAGTTATATGGGAGGGGTCTGTAATGCAGACAGTAGGGGTCTTTTTTTTTACATAGGAGGGGTATTTTGTATATCTTTGGGTTGATTTATGGAGTAGTGATGCATGGAGGGTATACACTGATGGAGGTGTCTATGTTGCATGAAGTGGAGTGTGATGGAGGGGTCCATGTTGCATTGGGAGGAGTGTGATCAAGAGGTCCATGTTGCATGGGGTGGATTCTGATGGAGGGGTACATGTTGCATGGAGAAGTCTGATGGAGGGGTTCATGTTGCATGGTACAACAGTTGATTGGACTGAAAACCATATGTCCTAGGGGAGAGGTAAATTGCAGGCACAGTGGGAAGATACGCATCACCTGGGGTACTTACCTGACCTGCTGTGGTCCTAAGGAAAAGGGGTTTGGGTCAGGCTCCTGGGACCTAGTAAGGAGAACAGAGTCAGAAAGGTGAGAGGAAAACTTACTGCTCATCTAATCGTCATCACTGAGATTATGTAAAAACCTCGTACAACCCCAACAACCCTCTAGTGAGCACCCCAAAATCTACTGGAACACAAATCATCAGCCTGTACCCTGAGGGATATCACCGGTACCAATGTCATTTACTCCTGATAGACTGGCACTGGTACCATCATCCTTTACTCCTGATAGACTGGCACTGACATCACTGGTACCATCGTCCTGTACTCCTGATAGACTGGCACTGACATCACTGGTACCATCGTCCTTTACTCCTGATAGACTGGCACTGACATCACTGGTACCATCACCCTGTACTCCTGATAGACTGGCACTGACATCACTGGTACCATCATCCTTTACTCCTGATAGACTGGCACTGACATCACTGGTACCATCATCCTGTACTCCTGATAGACTGGCACTGACATCACTGGTACCATCGTCCTTTACTCCTGATAGACTGGCACTGACATCACTGGTACCATCATCCTGTACTCCTGATAGACTGGCACTGACATCACTGGTACCATCGTCCTTTACTCCTGATAGACTGGCACTGACATCACTGGTACCATCATCCTGTACTCCTGATAGACTGGCACTGACATCACTGGTACCATTGTCCTTTACTCCTGATAGACTGGCACTGACATCACTGGAACCATCATCCTGTACTCCTGATAGACTGGCACTGACATCACTGGTACCATCGTCCTTTACTCCTGATAGACTGGCACTGACATCACTGGTACCATCATCCTGTACTCCTGATAGACTGGCACTGACATCACTGGTACCATCGTCCTTTACTCCTGATAGACTGGCACTGACATCACTGGTACCATCATCCTTTACTCCTGATAGACTGGCACTGACATCACTGGTACCATCATCCTGTACTCCTGATAGACTGGTACTGACATCACTGGTACCATCATCCTGTACTCCTGATAGACTGGTACTGACATCACTGGTACCATCATCCTGTACTCCTGATAGACTGGCACTGACATCACTGGTACTATCACCCTGTACTCCTGATAGACTGGCACTGACATCACTGGTACCATCACCCTGTACTCCTGATAGACTGGCACTGACATCACTAATACCATCATCCTGTACTCCTGATAGACTGGCACTGACATCACTAATACCATCATCCTGTACTCCTGATAGACTGGTACTGACATCACTGGTACCATCGTCCTGTACTCCTGATAGACCGGCACTGACATCACTAATACCATCATCCTGTACTCCTGATAGACTGGCACTGACATCACTGGTACCATCATCCTGTACTCCTGATAGACTGGTACTGACATCACTGGTACCATCATCCTGTACTCCTGATAGACTGGCACTGACATCACTAATACCATCACCCTGTACTCCTGATAGACTGGCACTGACATCACTAATACCATCATCCTGTACTCCTGATAGACTGGTACTGACATCACTAATACCATCACCCTGTACTCCTGATAGACTGGCACTGACATCACTGGTACCATCATCCTGTACTCCTGATAGACTGGCACTGACATCACTAATACCATCGTCCTGTACTCCTGATAGACTGGCACTGACATCACTGGTACCATCATCCTGTACTCCTGATAGACCGGCACTGACATCACTAATACCATCATCCTATACTCCTGATAGACTGGCACTGACATCACTGGTACCATCGTCCTGTACTCCTGATAGACTGGTACTGACATCACTGGTACCATCATCCTGTACTCCTGATAGACTGGTACTGACATCACTGGTACCATCATCCTGTACTCCTGATAGACTGGGACTGACATCACTGGTACCATCGTCCTGTACTCCTGATAGACTGGCACTGACATCACTGGTACCATCATCCTGTACTCCTGATAGACTGGCACTGACATCACTGGTACCATCGTCCTGTACTCCTGATAGACCGGCACTGACATCACTAATACCATCATCCTGTACTCCTGATAGACTGGTACTGACATCACTGGTACCATCATCCTGTACTCCTGATAGACTGGCACTGACATCACTAATACCATCATCCTGTACTCCTGATAGACTGGCACTGACATCACTGATACCATCATTCTGTACTCCTGATAGACTGGCACTGACATCACTAATACCATCGTCCTGTACTCCTGATAGACTGGGACTGACATCACTGGTACCATCGTCCTGTACTCCTGATAGACTGGCACTGACATCACTGGTACCATCATCCTGTACTCCTGATAGACTGGCACTGACATCACTGGTACCATCACCCTGTACTCCTGATAGACTGGGACTGACATCACTAATACCATCATCCTGTACTCCTGATAGACTGGCACTGACATCACTGGTACCATCATCCTGTACTCCTGATAGACTGGCACTGACATCACTGGTACCATCGTCCTGTACTCCAGATAGACTGGCACTGACATCACTAATACCATCATCCTGTACTCCTGATAGACTGGCACTGACATCACTAATACCATCATCCTGTACTCCTGATAGACTGGCACTGACATCACTAATACCATCACCCTGTACTCCTGATAGACTGGCACTGACATCACTGGTACCATTGTCCTGTACTCCTGATAGACTGGCACTGACATCACTAATACCATCACCCTGTACTCCTGATAGACTGGCACTGACATCACTGGTACCATCATCCTGTACTCCTGATAGACTGGCACTGACATCACTGGTACCATCATCCTGTACTCCTGATAGACTGGCACTGACATCACTGGTACCATCATCCTGTACTCCTGATAGACTGGTACGGACATCACTGGTACCATCATCCTGTACTCCTGATAGACTGGCACTGACATCACTGGTACCATCATCCTGTACTCCTGATAGACTGGCAGTGACATCACTGGTACCATCATCCTGTACTCCAGATAGACTGGCACTGACATCACTAATACCATCATCCTGTACTCCTGATAGACTGGCACTGACATCACTGGTACCATCAGCCTGTACTCCTGATAGACTGGCACTGACATCACTGGTACCATCATCCTGTACTCCTGATAGACTGGCACTGACATCACTAATACCATCATCCTGTACTCCTGATAGACTGGCACTGACATCACTAATACCATCATCCTGTACTCCTGATAGACTGGCACTGACATCACTGGTACCAATGTCCTGTACTCCTGATAGACTGGTACTGACATCACTAATACCATCATCCTGTACTCCTGATAGACTGGCACTGACATCACTGGTACCATCATCCTGTACTCCTGATAGACTGGCACTGACATCACTGGTACCATCGTCCTGTACTCCTGATAGACTGGCACTGACATCACTGGTACCATCACCCTGTACTCCTGATAGACTGGCACTGACATCACTGGTACCAATGTCCTGTACTCCTGATAGACTGGTACTGACATCACTAATACCATCATCCTGTACTCCTGATAGACTGGCACTGACATCACTAATACCATCATCCTGTACTCCTGATAGACTGGCACTGACATCACTGGTACCATCATCCTGTACTCCTGATAGACTGGCACTGACATCACTGGTACCATCATCCTGTACTCCTGATAGACTGGTACTGACATCACTAATACCATCGTCCTGTACTCCTGATAGACTGGCACTGACATCACTGGTACCATCAGCCTGTACTCCTGATAGACTGGCACTGACATCACTGGTACCATCATCCTGTACTCCTGATAGACTGGCACTGACATCACTAATACCATCATCCTGTACTCCTGATAGACTGGCACTGACATCACTAATACCATCATCCTGTACTCCTGATAGACTGGCACTGACATCACTAATACCATCATCCTGTACTCCTGATAGACTGGCACTGACATCACTAATACCATCATCCTGTACTCCTGATAGACTGGCACTGACATCACTGGTACCATCAGCCTGTACTCCTGATAGACTGGCACTGACATCACTGGTACCATCACCCTGTACTCCTGATAGACTGGCACTGACATCACTAATACCATCACCCTGTACTCCAGATAGACTGGCACTGACATCACTGGTACCATCATCCTGTACTCCTTATAGACTGGCACTGACATCACTGGTACCATCACCCTGTACTCCTGATAGACTGGCACTGACATCACTAATACCATCGTCCTGTACTCCTGATAGACTGGCACTGACATCACTGGTACCATCATCCTGTACTCCTGATAGACTGGCACTGACATCACTGGTACCATCATCCTGTACTCCTGATAGACTGGCACTGACATCACTAATACCATCATCCTGTACTCCTGATAGACTGGCACTGACATCACTAATACCATCGTCCTGTACTCCTGATAGACTGGCACTGACATCACTGGTACCATCGTCCTGTACTCCTGATAGACTGGTACTGACATCACTGGTACCATCACCCTGTACTCCTGATAGACTGGCACTGACATCACTAATACCATCATCCTGTACTCCTGATAGACTGGCACTGACATCACTGATACCATCATCCTGTACTCCTGATAGACTGGCACTGACATCACTGGTACCATCATCCTGTACTCCTGATAGACTGGCACTGACATCACTGGTACCATCACCCTGTACTCCTGATAGACTGGCACTGACATCACTGGTACCATCACCCTGTACTCCTGATAGACTGGCACTGACATCACTGGTACCATCACCCTGTACTCCTGATAGACTGGCACTGACATCACTAATACCATCATCCTGTACTCCTGATAGACTGGTACTGACATCACTAATACCATCATCCTGTACTCCTGATAGACTGGCACTGACATCACTAATACCATCATCCTGTACTCCTGATAGACTGGTACTGACATCACTGGTACCATCATCCTTTACTCCTGATAGACTGGCACTGACATCACTGGTACCATCACCCTGTACTCCTGATAGACTGGCACTGACATCACTAATACCATCACCCTGTACTCCTGATAGACTGGCACTGACATCACTGGTACCATCATCCTGTACTCCTGATAGACTGGCACTGACATCACTGGTACCATCGTCCTGTACTCCTGATAGACTGGCACTGACATCACTAATACCATCATCCTGTACTCCTGATAGACTGGCACTGACATCACTAATACCATCATCCTGTACTCCTGATAGACTGGCACTGACATCACTGGTACCATCATCCTGTACTCCTGATAGACTGGCACTGACATCACTGGTACCATTGTCCTGTACTCCTGATAGACTGGCACTGACATCACTGGTACCATCATCCTGTACTCCTGATAGACTGGCACTGACATCACTGGTACCATCACCCTGTACTCCTGATAGACTGGTACTGACATCACTAATACCATCACCCTGTACTCCTGATAGACTGGCACTGACATCACTGGTACCATTGTCCTGTACTCCTGATAGACTGGCACTGACATCACTGGTACCATCGTCCTGTACTCCTGATAGACTGGTACTGACATCACTGGTACCATCGTCCTGTACTCCTGATAGACTGGCACTGACATCACTGGTACCATCATCCTGTACTCCTGATAGACTGGCACTGACATCACTGGTACCATCATCCTGTACTCCTGATAGACTGGCACTGACATCACTGGTACCATCATCCTGTACTCCTGATAGACTGGCACTGACATCACTGGTACCATCGTCCTGTACTCCTGATAGACTGGCACTGACATCACTGGTACCATCGTCCTGTACTCCTGATAGACTGGCACTGACATCACTAATACCATCATCCTGTACTCCTGATAGACTGGCACTGACATCACTGGTACCATCGTCCTGTACTCCTGATAGACTGGCACTGACATCACTGGTACCATCGTCCTGTACTCCTGATAGACTGGCACTGACATCACTGGTACCATCATCCTGTACTCCTGATAGACTGGCACTGACATCACTGGTACCATCGTCCTGTACTCCTGATAGACTGGTACTGACATCACTAATACCATCATCCTGTACTCCTGATAGACTGGCACTGACATCACTGGTACCATCGTCCTGTACTCCTGATAGACTGGCACTGACATCACTAATACCATCATCCTGTACTCCTGATAGACTGGCACTGACATCACTGGAACCATCATCCTGTACTCCTGATAGACTGGCACTGACATCACTGATACCATCATCCTGTACTCCTGATAGACTGGCACTGACATCACTGGTACCATCATCCTGTACTCCTGATAGACTGGTACTGACATCACTAATACCATCACCCTGTACTCCTGATAGACTGGCACTGACATCACTGGTACCATCGTCCTGTACTCCTGATAGACCGGCACTGACATCACTGGTACCATCATCCTGTACTCCTGATAGACTGGCACTGACATCACTGGTACCATCATCCTGTACTCCTGATAGACTGGCACTGACATCACTGGTACCATTGTCCTGTACTCCTGATAGACTGGCACTGACATCACTAATACCATCATCCTGTACTCCTGATAGACTGGCACTGACATCACTGGTACCATCATCCTGTACTCCTGATAGACTGGCACTGACATCACTGGTACCATCACCCTGTACTCCTGATAGACTGGCACTGACATCACTGGTACCATCATCCTGTACTCCTGATAGACTGGCACTGACATCACTGGTACCATCGTCCTGTACTCCTGATAGACTGGCACTGACATCACTAATACCATCGTCCTGTACTCCTGATAGACTGGCACTGACATCACTAATACCATCACCCTGTACTCCTGATAGACTGGCACTGACATCACTAATACCATCACCCTGTACTCCTGATAGACTGGCACTGACATCACTAATACCATCGTCCTGTACTCCTGATAGACTGGCACTGACATCACTGGTACCATCACCCTGTACTCCTGATAGACTGGTACTGACATCACTGGTACCATCATCCTGTACTCCTGATAGACTGGCACTGACATCACTAATACCATCGTCCTGTACTCCTGATAGACTGGCACTGACATCACTGGTACCATCACCCTGTACTCCTGATAGACTGGCACTGACATCACTGGTACCATCATCCTGTACTCCTGATAGGACTGGCACTGACATCACTGGTACCATCACCCTGTACTCCTGATAGACTGGCACTGACATCACTGGTACCATCACCCTGTACTCCTGATAGACTGGCACTGACATCACTGGTACCATCAGCCTGTACTCCTGATAGACTGGCACTGACATCACTAATACCATCATCCTGTACTCCTGATAGACTGGCACTGACATCACTAATACCATCATCCTGTACTCCTGATAGACTGGCACTGACATCACTAATACCATCACCCTGTACTCCTGATAGACTGGCACTGACATCACTGGTACCATCGTCCTGTACTCCTGATAGACCGGCACTGACATCACTGGTACCATCATCCTGTACTCCTGATAGACTGGCACTGACATCACTGATACCATCATCCTGTACTCCTGATAGACTGGCACTGACATCACTGGTACCATCACCCTGTACTCCTGATAGACTGGCACTGACATCACTGGTACCATCAGCCTGTACTCCTGATAGACTGGCACTGACATCACTAATACCATCGTCCTGTACTCCTGATAGACTGGCACTGACATCACTAATACCATCGTCCTGTACTCCTGATAGACTGGCACTGACATCACTGGTACCATCATCCTGTACTCCTGATAGACTGGTACTGACATCACTGATACCATCGTCCTGTACTCCTGATAGACTGGTACTGACATCACTGGTACCATCGTCCTGTACTCCTGATAGACTGGCACTGACATCACTGGTACCATCATCCTGTACTCCTGATAGACTGGTACTGACATCACTAATACCATCACCCTGTACTCCTGATAGACTGGCACTGACATCACTGGTACCATCATCCTGTACTCCTGATAGACTGGCACTGACATCACTGGTACCATCGTCCTGTACTCCTGATAGACTGGCACTGACATCACTAATACCATTGTCCTGTACTCCTGATAGACTGGCACTGACATCACTGGTACCATCGTCCTGTACTCCAGACAGACTGGCACTGACATCACTGGTACCATTGTCCTGTACTCCTGATAGACTGGCACTGACATCACTAATACCATTGTCCTGTACTCCTGATAGACTGGCACTGACATCACTGGTACCATCGTCCTGTACTCCTGATAGACTGGTACTGACATCACTAATACCATCATCCTGTACTCCTGATAGACTGGCACTGACATCACTGGTACCATCGTCCTGTACTCCTGATAGACTGGCACTGACATCACTAATACCATTGTCCTGTACTCCTGATAGACTGGCACTGACATCACTAATACCATCATCCTGTACTCCTGATAGACTGGCACTGACATCACTAATACCATCATCCTGTACTCCTGATAGACTGGCACTGACATCACTGGTACCATCATCCTGTACTCCTGATAGACTGACACTGACATCACTAATACCATCATCCTGTACTCCTGATAGACTGGCACTGACATCACTAATACCATCATCCTGTACTCCTGATAGACTGGCACTGACATCACTGGTACCATCATCCTGTACTCCTGATAGACTGGCACTGACATCACTGGTACCATCATCCTGTACTCCAGACAGACTGGCACTGACATCACTGGTACCATCGTCCTGTACTCCTGATAGACCGGCACTGACATCACTAATACCATCATCCTGTACTCCTGATAGACTGGCACTGACATCACTGGTACCATCATCCTGTACTCCTGATAGACTGGCACTGACATCACTGGTACCATCATCCTGTACTCCTGATAGACTGGCACTGACATCACTGGTACCATCATCCTGTACTCCAGACAGACTGGCACTGACATCACTGGTACCATCGTCCTGTACTCCTGATAGACCGGCACTGACATCACTAATACCATCATCCTGTACTCCTGATAGACTGGCACTGACATCACTGGTACCATCGTCCTGTACTCCTGATAGACTAGCACTGACATCACTGGTACCATTGTCCTGTACTCCTGATAGACTGGCACTGACATCACTGGTACCATCGTCCTGTACTCCTGATAGACTGGCACTGACATCACTGGTACCATCATCCTGTACTCCTGATAGACTGGCACTGACATCACTAATACCATCGTCCTGTACTCCTGATAGACTGGCACTGACATCACTAATACCATCGTCCTGTACTCCTGATAGACTGGCACTGACATCACTGATACCATCACCCTGTACTCCTGATAGACTGGCACTGACATCACTAATACCATCACCCTGTACTCATGATAGACTGGTACTGACATCACTGGTACCATCATCCTGTACTCCTGATAGACTGGCACTGACATCACTGGTACCATCATCCTGTACTCCTGATAGACTGGCACTGACATCACTGGTACCATCATCCTGTACTCCTGATAGACTGGTACGGACATCACTGGTACCATCATCCTGTACTCCTGATAGACTGGCACTGACATCACTGGTACCATCATCCTGTACTCCTGATAGACTGGCACTGACATCACTGGTACCATCATCCTGTACTCCTGATAGACTGGCACTGACATCACTGGTACCATCATCCTGTACTCCTGATAGACTGGTACTGACATCACTAATACCATCGTCCTGTACTCCTGATAGACTGGTACTGACATCACTAATACCATCATCCTGTACTCCTGATAGACTGGCACTGACATCACTGGTACCATCGTCCTGTACTCCTGATAGACTGGCACTGACATCACTGGTACCATCATCCTGTACTCCTGATAGACTGGCACTGACATCACTGGTACCATCATCCTGTACTCCTGATAGACTGGTACTGACATCACTAATACCATCATCCTGTACTCCTGATAGACTGGTACTGACATCACTAATACCATCATCCTGTACTCCTGATAGACTGGCACTGACATCACTAATACCATCGTCCTGTACTCCTGATAGACTGGCACTGACATCACTGGTACCATCGTCCTGTACTCCTGATAGACTGGCACTGACATCACTAATACCATCATCCTGTACTCCTGATAGACTGGCACTGACATCACTGGTACCATCATCCTGTACTCCTGATAGACTAGCACTGACATCACTGGTACCATCATCCTGTACTCCTGATAGACTGGCACTGACATCACTGGTACCATCATCCTGTACTCCTGATAGACTGGCACTGACATCACTAATACCATCATCCTGTACTCCTGATAGACTGGTACTGACATCACTGGTACCATCATCCTGTACTCCTGATAGACTGGTACTGACATCACTGGTTCCATCGTCCTGTACTCCTGATAGACTGGCACTGACATCACTGGTACCATCATCCTGTACTCCTGATAGACTGGCACTGACATCACTGGTACCATCATCCTGTACTCCTGATAGACTGGCACTGACATCACTAATACCATCATCCTGTACTCCTGATAGACTGGTACTGATATCACTGGTACCATCATCCTGTACTCCTGATAGACTGGCACTGACATCACTGGTACCATCATCCTGTACTCCTGATAGACTGGCACTGACATCACTAATACCATCATCCTGTACTCCTGATAGACTGGCACTGACATCACTAATACCATCATCCTGTACTCCTGATAGACTGGCACTGACATCACTAATACCATCGTCCTGTACTCCTGATAGACTGGCACTGACATCACTAATACCATCGTCCTGTACTCCTGATAGACTGGCACTGACATCACTGGTACCATTGTCCTGTACTCCTGATAGACTGGTACTGACATCACTGGTACCATCATCCTGTACTCCTGATAGACTGGCACTGATATCACTGGTACCATCATCCTGTACTCCTGATAGACTGGCACTGACACCACTGGTACCATCGTCCTGTACTCCTGATAGACTGGCACTGACATCACTGGTACCATTGTCCTGTACTCCTGATAGACTGGTACTGACATCACTGGTACCATCATCCTGTACTCCTGATAGACTGGCACTGACATCACTAATACCATCATCCTGTACTCCTGATAGACTGGCACTGACATCACTGGTACCATCATCCTGTACTCCTGATAGACTGGGACTGACATCACTGGTACCATCATCCTGTACTCCTGATAGACTGGCACTGACATCACTGGTACTATCACCCTGTACTCCTGATAGACTGGCACTGACATCACTAATACCATCATCCTGTACTCCTGATAGACTGGTACTGACATCACTGGTACCATCACCCTGTACTCCTGATAGACTGGCACTGACATCACTAATACCATCATCCTGTACTCCTGATAGACTGGCACTGACATCACTGGTACCATCATCCTGTACTCCTGATAGACTGGCACTGACATCACTAATACCATCATCCTGTACTCCTGATAGACTGGCACTGACATCACTAATACCATCACCCTGTACTCCTGATAGACTGGCACTGACATCACTGGTACCATCATCCTGTACTCCTGATAGACTGGCACTGACATCACTGATACCATCACCCTGTACTCCTGATAGACTGGCACTGACATCACTAATACCATCAGCCTGTACTCCTGATAGACTGGCACTGACATCACTGGTACCATCATCCTGTACTCCTGATAGACTGGCACTGACATCACTGGTACCATCATCCTGTACTCCTGATAGACTGGCACTGACATCACTAATACCATCATCCTGTACTCCTGATAGACTGGCACTGACATCACTAATACCATCATCCTGTACTCCTGATAGACTGGCACTGACATCACTGGTACCATCATCCTGTACTCCTGATAGACTGGTACTGACATCACTGGTACCATCGTCCTTTACTCCTGATAGACTGGCACTAACATCACTGATACCATCACCCTGTACTCCTGATAGACTGGCACTGACATCACTGGTACCATCACCCTGTACTCCTGATAGACTGGCACTGACATCACTGGTACCATCATCCTGTACTCCTGATAGACTGGCACTGACATCACTGGTACCATTGTCCTGTACTCCTGATAGACTGGTACTGACATCACTGATACCATCATCCTGTACTCCTGATAGACTGGTACTGACATCACTGGTACCATCATCCTGTACTCCTGATAGACTGGCACTGACATCACTAATACCATCATCCTGTACTCCTGATAGACTGGCACTGACATCACTGGTACCATCACCCTGTACTCCTGATAGACTGGCACTGACATCACTAATACCATCATCCTGTACTCCTGATAGACTGGCACTGACATCACTGGTACCATCAGCCTGTACTCCTGATAGACTGGCACTGACATCACTGGTACCATCATCCTGTACTCCTGATGGACTGGCACTGACATCACTGATACCATCATCCTGTACTCCTGATAGACTGGCACTGACATCACTGGTACCATCATCCTGTACTCCTGATAGACTGGCACTGACATCACTGGTACCATCATCCTGTACTCCTGATAGACTGGCACTGACATCACTGGTACCATCATCCTGTACTCCTGATAGACTGGTACTGACATCACTGATACCATCATCCTGTACTCCTGATAGACTGGTACTGACATCACTGGTACCATCATCCTGTACTCCTGATAGACTGGCACTGACATCACTGGTACCATCATCCTGTACTCCTGATAGACTGGCACTGACATCACTAATACCATCATCCTGTACTCCTGATAGACTGGCACTGACATCACTGGTACCATCATCCTGTACTCCTGATAGACTGGCACTGACATCACTGGTACCATTGTCCTGTACTCCTGATAGACTGGCACTGACATCACTGATACCATCATCCTGTACTCCTGATAGACTGGCACTGACATCACTGGTACCATCATCCTGTACTCCTGATAAACTGGCACTGACATCACTGGTACCATCATCCTGTACTCCTGATAGACTGGCACTGACATCACTGGTACCATCACCCTGTACTCCTGATAGACTGGCACTGACATCACTAATACCATCATCCTGTACTCCTGATAGACTGGCACTGACATCACTGGTACCATCGTCCTGTACTCCTGATAGACTGGCACTGACATCACTAATACCATCGTCCTGTACTCCTGATAGACTGGCACTGACATCACTGATACCATCGTCCTTTACTCCTGATAGACTGGCACTGACATCACTAATACCATCATCCTGTACTCCTGATAGACTGGCACTGACATCACTAATACCATCATCCTGTACTCCTGATAGACTGGCACTGACATCACTGGTACCATCGTCCTGTACTCCTGATAGACTGGCACTGACATCACTAATACCATCGTCCTGTACTCCTGATAGACTGGCACTGACATCACTGATACCATCGTCCTTTACTCCTGATAGACTGGCACTGACATCACTAATACCATCATCCTGTACTCCTGATAGACTGGCACTGACATCACTGGTACCATCACCCTGTACTCCAGATAGACTGGCACTGACATCACTGGTACCATCATCCTGTACTCCTGATAGACTGGCACTGACATCACTGGTACCATTGTCCTGTACTCCTGATAGACTGGCACTGACATCACTAATACCATCACCCTGTACTCCTGATAGACTGGCACTGACATCACTGGTACCATCATCCTGTACTCCTGATAGACTGGCACTGACATCACTGGTACCATCGTCCTGTACTCCTGATAGACTGGCACTGACATCACTGGTACCATCATCCTGTACTCCTGATAGACTGGCACTGACATCACTAATACCATCATCCTGTACTCCTGATAGACTGGTACTGACATCACTAATACCATCATCCTGTACTCCTGATAGACTGGCACTGACATCACTGGTACCATCATCCTGTACTCCTGATAGACTGGCACTGACATCACTAATACCATCATCCTGTACTCCTGATAGACTGGCACTGACATCACTAATACCATCATCCTGTACTCCTGATAGACTGGCACTGACATCACTAATACCATCATCCTGTACTCCTGATAGACTGGCACTGACATCACTGGTACCATCATCCTGTACTCCAGATAGACTGGCACTGACATCACTGGTACCATCATCCTGTACTCCTGATAGACCGGCACTGACATCACTAATACCATCGTCCTGTACTCCTGATAGACTGGCACTGACATCACTGGTACCATCGTCCTGTACTCCTGATAGACTGGCACTGACATCACTGGTACCATCATCCTGTACTCCTGATAGACCGGCACTGACATCACTAATACCATCGTCCTGTACTCCTGATAGACTGGCACTGACATCACTGGTACCATTGTCCTGTACTCCTGATAGACTGGCACTGACATCACTGGTACCATCATCCTGTACTCCTGATAGACTGGCACTGACATCACTGGTACCATCACCCTGTACTCCTGATAGACTGGCACTGACATCACTGGTACCATCATCCTGTACTCCTGATAGACTGGCACTGACATCACTGATACCATCATCCTGTACTCCTGATAGACTGGCACTGACATCACTAATACCATCGTCCTGTACTCCTGATAGACTGGCACTGACATCACTGGTACCATCGTCCTGTACTCCTGATAGACTGGCACTGACATCACTGGTACCATCGTCCTGTACTCCTGATAGACTGGCACTGACATCACTGGTACCATCGTCCTGTACTCCTGATAGACTGGCACTGACATCACTGGTACCATCGTCCTGTACTCCTGATAGACTGGCACTGAAATCACTAATACCATCACCCTGTACTCCTGATAGACTGGCACTGACATCACTGGTACCATCGTCCTGTACTCCTGATAGACTGGCACTGACATCACTGGTACCATCACCCTGTACTCCTGATAGACTGGCACTGACATCACTGGTACCATCACCCTGTACTCCTGATAGACTGGCACTGACATCACTGGTACCATCATCCTGTACTCCTGATAGACTGGCACTGACATCACTGGTACCATCGTCCTGTACTCCTGATAGACTGGCACTGACATCACTGGTACCATCACCCTGTACTCCTGATAGACTGGCACTGACATCACTAATACCATCGTCCTGTACTCCTGATAGACTGGCACTGACATCACTGGTACCATCGTCCTGTACTCCTGATAGACTGGCACTGACATCACTAATACCATCGTCCTGTACTCCTGATAGACTGGCACTGACATCACTAATACCATCATCCTGTACTCCTGATAGACTGGTACTGACATCACTGGTACCATCGTCCTGTACTCCTGATAGACTGGCACTGACATCACTGGTACCATCGTCCTGTACTCCTGATAGACTGGCACTGACATCACTAATACCATCACCCTGTACTCCTGATAGACTGGCACTGACATCACTGGTACCATCGTCCTGTACTCCTGATAGACTGGCACTGACATCACTGATACCATCATCCTGTACTCCTGATAGACTGGCACTGACATCACTGGTACCATCATCCTGTACTCCTGATAGACTGGCACTGACATCACTGATACCATCGTCCTGTACTCCTGATAGACTGGCACTGACATCACTGATACCATCATCCTGTACTCCTGATAGACTGGCACTGACATCACTGGTACCATTACCCTGTACTCCTGATAGACTGGCACTGACATCACTAATACCATCGTCCTGTACTCCTGATAGACTGGCACTGACATCACTAATACCATCGTCCTGTACTCCTGATAGACTGGCACTGACATCACTAATACCATCACCCTGTACTCCTGATAGACTGGCACTGACATCACTAATACCATCATCCTTTACTCCTGATAGACTGGTACTGACATCACTAATACCATCATCCTGTACTCCTGATAGACTGGCACTGACATCACTGGTACCATCACCCTGTACTCCTGATAGACTGGCACTGACATCACTGATACCATCATCCTTTACTCCTGATAGACTGGCACTGACATCACTGGTACCATCAGCCTGTACTCCTGATAGACTGGCACTGACATCACTGATACCATCATCCTTTACTCCTGATAGACTGGCACTGACATCACTGGTACCATCATCCTGTACTCCTGATAGACTGGTACTGACATCACTGATACCATCACCCTGTACTCCTGATAGACTGGTACTGACATCACTGGTACCATCACCCTGTACTCCTGATAGACTGGGACTGACATCACTGGTACCATCATCCTGTACTCCTGATAGACTGGTACTGACATCACTGGTACCATCATCCTGTACTCCTGATAGACTGGCACTGACATCACTAATACCATCACCCTTTACTCCTGATAGACTGGCACTGACATCACTAATACCATCACCCTGTACTCCTGATACACTGGCACTGACATCACTGGTACCATCATCCTGTACTCCTGATAGACTGGCACTGACATCACTGGTACCATCATCCTGTACTCCTGATAGACCGGCACTGACATCACTAATACCATCACCCTTTACTCCTGATAGACTGGCACTGACATCACTAATACCATCACCCTGTACTCCTGATACACTGGCACTGACATCACTGGTACCATCATCCTGTACTCCTGATAGACTGGCACTGACATCACTGGTACCATCGTCCTGTACTCCTGATAGACTGGCACTGACATCACTGGTACCATCATCCTGTACTCCTGATAGACTGGCACTGACATCACTGATACCATCACCCTGTACTCCTGATAGACTGGCACTGACATCACTAATACCATCGTCCTGTACTCCTGATAGACTGGTACTGACATCACTGGTACCATCGTCCTGTACTCCTGATAGACTGGCACTGACATCACTAATACCATCACCCTGTACTCCTGATAGACTGGTACTGACATCACTGGTACCATCGTCCTGTACTCCTGATAGACTGGCACTGACATCACTGGTACCATCACCCTGTACTCCTGATAGACTGGCACTGACATCACTGGTACCATCATCCTGTACTCCTGATAGACTGGCACTGACATCACTGGTACCATCATCCTGTACTCCTGATAGACTGGCACTGACATCACTGGTACCATCATCCTGTACTCCTGATAGACTGGCACTGACATCACTGGTACCATCATCCTGTACTCCTGATAGACTGGTATTGACATCACTAATACCATCATCCTGTACTCCTGATAGACTGGTACTGACATCACTAATACCATCATCCTGTACTCCTGATAGACTGGCACTGACATCACTGGTACCATCACCCTGTACTCCTGATAGACTGGTACTGACATCACTAATACCATCGTCCTGTACTCCTGATAGACTGGCACTGACATCACTAATACCATCATCCTGTACTCCTGATAGACTGGCACTGACATCACTGGTACCATCATCCTGTACTCCTGATAGACTAGCACTGACATCACTGGTACCATCATCCTGTACTCCTGATAGACTGGCACTGACATCACTGGTACCATCATCCTGTACTCCTGATAGACTGGCACTGACATCACTGGTACCATCATCCTGTACTCCTGATAGACTGGCACTGACATCACTGGTACCATCATCCTGTACTCCTGATAGACTGGCACTGACATCACTGGTACCATCACCCTTTACTCCTGATAGACTGGCACTGACATCACTGGTACCATCATCCTGTACTCCTGATAGACTGGCACTGACATCACTGGTACCATCACCCTGTACTCCTGATAGACTGGCACTGACATTACTGGTACCATCATCCTGTACTCCTGATAGACTGGCACTGACATCACTGGTACCATCATCCTGTACTCCTGATAGACTGGCACTGACATCACTGGTACCATCATCCTGTACTCCTGATAGACTGGCACTGACATCACTGGTACCATCACCCTGTACTCCTGATAGACTGGCACTGACATCACTGGTACCATCACCCTGTACTCCTGATAGACTGGCACTGACATCACTGGTACCATCACCCTGTACTCCTGATAGACTGGCACTGACATCACTGGTACCATCGTCCTGTACTCCTGATAGACTGGCACTGACATCACTGGTACCATCACCCTGTACTCCTGATAGACTGGTACTGACATCACTGGTACCATCATCCTGTTCTCCTGATAGACTGGCACTGACATCACTAATACCATCATCCTGTACTCCTGATAGACTGGCACTGACATCACTAATACCATCGTCCTGTACTCCTGATAGACTGGCACTGACATCACTGGTACCATCATCCTGTACTCCTGATAGACTGGCACTGACATCACTGGTACCATCATCCTGTACTCCTGATAGACTGGTACTGACATCACTAATACCATCACCCTGTACTCCTGATAGACTGGCACTGACATCACTGGTACCATCATCCTGTACTCCTGATAGACTGGCACTGACATCACTAATACCATCATCCTGTACTCCTGATAGACTGGCACTGACATCACTAATACCATCATCCTGTACTCCTGATAGACTGGTACTGACATCACTGGTACCATCACCCTGTACTCCTGATAGACTGGCACTGACATCACTAATACCATCATCCTGTACTCCTGATAGACTGGCACTGACATCACTGGTACCATCATCCTGTACTCCTGATAGACTGGGACTGACATCACTGGTACCATCATCCTGTACTCCTGATAGACTGGCACTGACATTACTGGTACCATCACCCTTTACTCCTGATAGACTGGCACTGACATCACTGGTACCATCATCCTGTACTCCTGATAGACTGGCACTGACATCACTGATACCATCACCCTGTACTCCTGATAGACTGGCACTGACATCACTGGTACCATCATCCTGTACTCCTGATAGACTGGTACTGACATCACTGGTACCATCGTCCTGTACTCCTGATAGACTGGTACTGACATCACTGGTACCATCGTCCTGTACTCCTGATAGACTGGCACTGACATCACTAATACCATCACCCTGTACTCCTGATAGACTGGCACTGACATCACTAATACCATCATCCTGTACTCCTGATAGACTGGCACTGACATCACTGGTACCATCATCCTGTACTCCTGATAGACTGGCACTGACATCACTGATACCATCATCCTGTACTCCTGATAGACTGGCACTGACATCACTGGTACCATCATCCTGTACTCCTGATAGACTGGCACTGACATCACTGATACCATCGTCCTGTACTCCTGATAGACTGGCACTGACATCACTAATACCATCATCCTGTACTCCTGATAGACTAGCACTGACATCACTGGTACCATCATCCTGTACTCCTGATAGACTGGTACTGACATCACTGGTACCATCATCCTGTACTCCTGATAGACTGGCACTGACATCACTGGTACCATTGTCCTGTACTCCTGATAGACTGGTACTGACATCACTAATACCATCATCCTGTACTCCTGATAGACTGGCACTGACATCACTGGTACCATCATCCTGTACTCCTGATAGACTGGCACTGACATCACTGGTACCATCATCCTGTACTCCTGATAGACTGGCACTGACATCACTGGTACCATCATCCTGTACTCCTGATAGACTGGCACTGACATCACTAATACCATCATCCTGTACTCCTGATAGACTGGCACTGACATCACTAATACCATCATCCTGTACTCCTGATAGACTGGTACTGACATCACTGGTACCATCAGCCTGTACTCCTGATAGACTGGTACTGACATCACTAATACCATCATCCTGTACTCCTGATAGACTGGCACTGACATCACTAATACCATCGTCCTGTACTCCTGATAGACTGGCACTGACATCACTAATACCATCATCCTGTACTCCTGATAGACTGGTACTGACATCACTGGTACCATCATCCTGTACTCCTGATAGACTGGTACTGACATCACTGGTACCATCATCCTGTACTCCTGATAGACTGGCACTGACATCACTGGTACCATCATCCTGTACTCCTGATAGACTGGTACTGACATCACTGGTACCATTGTCCTGTACTCCTGATAGACTGGTACTGACATCACTGGTACCATCATCCTGTACTCCTGATAGACTGGCACTGACATCACTAATACCATCATCCTGTACTCCTGATAGACTGGCACTGACATA
>JBBDGT010000230.1:0-75000 GCA_037306005.1 Rhinophrynus dorsalis
TTACTGAATTCTCTTTGTGATGTAATACAATGTAACACTCTCCCTGCAGTACTGAATGATCTGAGTGATGTAAAACAATGTAACACTATACCTGCAGTACTGAATTCTCTGTGTGATGCAATACAATGTAACAATATCCCTGCAGCGCTGAATGCTCTGTGTGATGTAATACAATGGACCACTATCCCTGCAGCACTGACTGCTCTGTGTGATGTAATACAATGTCACACTATACCTGCAGCACTGAATACTCTCTGTGATGTAATACAATGTAACACTCTCCCTGCAGTACTGAATACTCTCTGTGATGTAACACAATGTTACACTCTCCCTGCAGCACTGAATACTCTCTGTGATGTAATACAATGTAACACTATCCTTGAAGCACTGGATGCTCTGTGTAATGTAATACAATGTTACACTATCCCTGCAGCACTGAATGCTCTTTGTGATGTAATACAATGTAACACTCTCCCTGCAGCACTGAATACTCTCTGTGATGTAATACAATGTAACACTCTCCCTGCAGCACTGAATGCTGTGTGTGATGTAATACAATGTTGCACTATTCCTGCAGTACTGAATACTCTGTGTGATGTAATACAATGTAAAACTCTCCCTGCAGTATTGAATGATCTGAGTGATGTAAAACAATGTAACACTATCCCTGCAGTACTGGAATGCTCTGTGTGATGTAATACAATGTAACAATATCCCTGCAGCACTGAATGCTCTGTGTGATGTAATACAATGTAACAATATCCCTGCAGCGCTGAATGCTCTGTGTGATGTAATACAATGTTGCACTATTCCTGCAGTACTGAATACTCTGTGTGATGTAATACAATGTAAAACTCTCCCTGCAGCACTGAATGCTCTGTGTGATGTAATACAATGTTGCACTATTCCTGCAGTACTGAATACTCTGTGTGATGTACTACAATGTAACACTATCCCTGCAGTACTGAATGGTCTGAGTGATGTAAAACAATGTTGCTGTATTCCTGCAGTACTGAATATTCTGTGTGATGTAATACAATGTAACATATCCCTGCAGCGCTGAGTGCTCTGTGTGATGTAATACAATGTTACACTATCCCTGCAGCAATGAATACTCTCTGTGATGTAATACAATGTAACAATATCCATGCAGCACTGAATTATCTGTGTGACGTAATAAAATGTTACACTATCCCTGAAGCACTGAATGCTCTGTGTGATGTAATACAATGTTACACTATCCCTGCATCACTGAATATTCTCTGTGTTGTAATACAATGTAACACTATCCCTGCAGTACTGAATGCTCTGTGTGATGTAATACAATGTTGCTGTATTCCTGCAGTACTGAATACTCTCTGTGATGTAATACAATGTAACAATATCCCTGCAGCACTGAATGTTCTGTGTGATGTAATACAATGTAATAATATCCCTGCAGCGCTGAATGCTCTGTGTGATGTAATACAATGGAACACTATCCCAGCAGGACTGAGTGCTCTGTGTAATGTAATGCAATGTTACACTATCCCTGCAGCACTGAATGCTCTGTGTGATGTAATACAATGTAACACTATCCCTGCGGCAGTGAATTCTCTCTGTGATGTAATACAATGTAACACTCTCCCTGCAGTACTGAATGCTCTGTGTGATGTAATACAATGTAACACTTTACCTGCAGTACTGAATGATCTGTGTGATGTAATACAATGTAACACTATCCCTAAAGTGCTGAATGCACTGTGTGATGTAATACAATGTAACAATATCCCGGCAGCGCTGTTTTTGTATTGCTCTGTGTGATGTAATACAATGTAACACTATCCCAGCAGCACTGAGTGCTCTGTGTGATGTAATACAATGTCACACTATCCCTGCAGCACTTTATGCTCTGTGTAATGTAGTAGAATGTTACACTATCCCTGAAGTACTGAATGCTCTGTGTGATGTAATACAATATAACACTCTCCCTGCAGTACTGAATGATCTGTGTGAAGTAAAACAATGTAACACTATCCCTGCAGTACTGAATGCTCTGTGTGATGTAA
Source organism: Rhinophrynus dorsalis (assembly GCA_037306005.1). Taxonomy (NCBI): domain Eukaryota; kingdom Metazoa; phylum Chordata; class Amphibia; order Anura; family Rhinophrynidae; genus Rhinophrynus; species Rhinophrynus dorsalis. Next base: position 2,049 of record JBBDGT010000230.1, read on the forward strand.
TACAATGTAACAATATCCTGCAGCACTGAATGCTCTGTGTGATGTAATACAATGTAACAATATCGTTGCAGCGCTGAATGCTCTGTGTGATGTAATATAATGGAACACTATCCCTGCAGAACTGACTGCTCTGTGTGATGTAATACAATGTAACACTATCCCAGCAGCACTGAATACTCTCTGTGATGTAATACAATGTAACACTCTCCCAGCAGTACTGAATACTCTCTGTGATGTAATACAATGTTACACTCTCCCAGCAGTACTGAATACTCTCTGTGATGTAATATAATGTTACACTATCCCTGCATCACTGAATACTCTCTGTGATGTAATACAATGTAACACTCTCCCTGCAGCACTGAATTATCTGTGTAATGTAATACAATGTTACACTATCCTTGCAGCCCTGAAAGCTCTGTGTGATGTAATACAATGTTACACTATCCCTACAACACTGAATACTCTCTGTGATGTAGTACAATGTATCACTATCTCTGCAGTACTGAAGGCTCTGTGCGATGTAATACAATGTTACACTATCCCTGCTCACTGAATGCTCTCTATGATGTAATACAATGTAACACTATCCCTGCAGTACTGAATACTTTCTGCGATGTAATATAATGTTACACTATCCCTGAAGTGGTTAATGCTCTGTGTGATGTAATACAATGTAACAATATGCCTGCAGCACTGAATGCTCTGTGTGATGTAATACAATGTTACACTATCCCTGCAGCACTGAATGCTCTGTGTGATGTAATACAATGTTACACTATCCGTACAGCACTGAATGCTCTGTGTGATGTAATACAATGTAACACTATCCCAGCAGCACTGAGTGCTCTGTGTGATGTAATACAAGGTTACACTATTCCTGCAGCACGGAATGCTCTGTGTTATGCAATACAATGTTACAATATCTCTGCAGCACTGACTGCTCTGTGTGATGTAATACAATGTAACACTATCCCAGCAGCACTGAGTGCTCTGTCTGATGTAATACAATGTTACACTATCCCTGCAGCACTGAATGCTCTGTGTGATGTAATACATTGTTACACTATCCCTGCAGCACTGAATACTCTCTGCGATGTAATATAATGTTAAACTATCCCTGCAGTACTGAATACTCTCTGTGAAGAAAAACAATGTAACGCTATCCCTGCAGTACTGAATGCTCTGTGTGATGTAATACAATGTTGCTGTATTCCTGCAGTACTGAATACTCTGTGTGATGTAATACAATGTAACACTATCTCTGCAGCACTGAATGCTCTGTGTGATGTAATACAATGTAACACTCTCCCTGCAGTACTGAATGATCTGAGTGATGTAAAAAATGTAACACTATCCCTGCAGTACTGAATTCTCTGTGTGATGTAATACAATGTAACAATATCCCTGCAGCGCTGAATGCTCTGTGTGATGTAATACAATGGAACACTATCCCTGCAGCACTGACTGCTCTGTGTGATGTAATACAATGTCACACTATCCCTGCAGCTCTGAATACTCTCTGTGATGTAATACAATTTAACACTCTCCCTGCAGTACTGAATACTCTCTGTGATGTAACACAATGTAACACTATCCCTGAAGCACTGGATGCTCTGTGTGATGTAATACAATGTTACACTCTCCCTGCAGCACTGAATGCTCTTTGTCATGTAATACAATGTAACACTCTCCCTGCTGCACTGAATACTCTCTGTGATGTAATACAATGTAACACTCTCACTGCAGTACTGAATGCTCTGTGTGATGTAATACAATGTAACACTCTCCCTGCAGTACTGAATGCTCTGTATGATGTAATACAATGTAACCCTATACCTGCAGTACTGAATGATCTGTGTGATGTAATACAATGTAACACTATCCCTGCAGCACTTACTGCTCTGTGTGATGTAATACAATGTAACACTATCCCAGCAGCACTGAGTGCTCTGTGTGATGTAATACAATGTTACACTATCCCTGCAGCACTGAATACTTTCTGTGATGTAATACAATGTAATACTCTCCCTGCAGCACTGAATTATCTATGTGACGTAATACAATGTTACACTATCACTGAAGCACTGAATGCTCTGTGTGATGTAATACAATGTTACACTATCCCTGCATTACTTAATATTCTCTGTGTTGTAATACAATGTAACACTGTTCCTGCAGTACTGATTACTCTCTGCGAAGTGATACAATGTTACACTATCCCTACGGCACTGAATACTCTGTGTGATGTAATACAATGTAACACTCTCCCTGCAGTACTGAATGAGCTGTGTGATGTAAAACAATGTAACACTATCCCTGCAGTACTGAATACTCTGTGTGATGTAATACAATGTAACAATATCCCTGCAGCACTGAATGCTCTGCGTGATGTAATACAATGTAACAATATCCCTGCCGCGCTGAATGCTCTGTGTGATATAATACAATGGGACACTATCCCTGAAGCACTTACTGCTCTGTGTGTTGTAATACAATGTAACACTATCCCTGCAGCATTGAATGCTTTTGTGATGTAATACAATGTCACACTCTCCTGCAGCACTGAATACTCTCTGTGAATGTAATACAATGTAACACTCTCCCTGCAGTACTGAATGTTCTGTTTGATGTAATACAATGTAACACTATACCTGCAGTACTGAATGATCTGTGTGATGTAATACAATGTAACAATATCCCTGCAGCACTTACTGCTCTGTGTGATGTAATACAATGTAACACTATCCCAGCAGCACTGAGTGCTCTGTGTGATGTAATACAATGTAACACTATCACTGCAGCACTGAATACTCTCTGTGAAGTAATACAATGTAACACTCTCCCTGCAGCACTGAATGCTGTGTGTGATGTAATACAATTTTGCACTATTCCTGCAGTACTGAATCCTCTGTGTGATGTAATACAATGTAAAACTCTCCCTGCAGTACTGAATGATCTGAGTGATGTAAAACAATGTAACACTATACCTGCAGTACTGAATTCTCTGTGTGATGCAATACAATGTAACAATATCCCTGCAGCACTGAATGCTCTGTGTGATGTAATACAATGTAACACTCTCCCTGCAGAACTGAATGATCTGAGTGATGTAAAACAATGTAACACTATCCCTGCAGTACTGAATTCTCTTTGTGATGTAATACAATGTAACACTCTCCTGCAGTACTGAATGATCTGAGTGATGTAAAACAATGTAACACTATACCTGCAGTACTGAATTCTCTGTGTGATGCAATACAATGTAACAATATCCCTGCAGCGCTGAATGCTCTGTGTGATGTAATACAATGGACCACTATCCCTGCAGCACTGACTGCTCTGTGTGATGTAATACAATGTCACACTATACCTGCAGCACTGAATACTCTCTGTGATGTAATACAATGTAACACTCTCCCTGCAGTACTGAATACTCTCTGTGATGTAACACAATGTTACACTCTCCCTGCAGCACTGAATACTCTCTGTGATGTAATACAATGTAACACTATCCTTGAAGCACTGGATGCTCTGTGTAATGTAATACAATGTTACACTATCCCTGCAGCACTGAATGCTCTTTTGTGATGTAATACAATGTAACACTCTCCCTGCAGCACTGAATACTCTCTGTGATGTAATACAATGTAACACTCTCCCTGCAGCACTGAATGCTGTGTGTGATGTAATACAATGTTGCACTATTCCTGCAGTACTGAATACTCTGTGTGATGTAATACAATGTAAAACTCTCCCTGCAGTATTGAATGATCTGAGTGATGTAAAACAATGTAACACTATCCCTGCAGTACTGAATGCTCTGTGATGTTAATACAATGTAACAATATCCCTGCAGCACTGAATGCTCTGTGTGATGTAATACAATGTAACAATATCCCTGCAGCGCTGAATGCTCTGTGTGATGTAATACAATGTTGCACTATTCCTGCAGTACTGAATACTCTGTGTGATGTAATACAATGTAAAACTCTCCCTGCAGCACTGAATGCTCTGTGTGATGTAATACAATGTTGCACTATTCCTGCAGTACTGAATACTCTGTGTGATGTACTACAATGTAACACTATCCCTGCAGTACTGAATGGTCTGAGTGATGTAAAACAATGTTGCTGTATTCCTGCAGTACTGAATATTCTGTGTGATGTAATACAATGTAACAATATCCCTGCAGCGCTGAGTGCTCTGTGTGATGTAATACAATGTTACACTATCCCTGCAGCAATGAATACTCTCTGTGATGTAATACAATGTAACAATATCCATGCAGCACTGAATTATCTGTGTGACGTAATAAATGTTACACTATCCCTGAAGCACTGAATGCTCTGTGTGATGTAATACAATGTTACACTATCCCTGCATCACTGAATATTCTCTGTGTTGTAATACAATGTAACACTATCCCTGCAGTACTGAATGCTCTGTGTGATGTAATACAATGTTGCTGTATTCCTGCAGTACTGAATACTCTCTGTGATGTAATACAATGTAACAATATCCCTGCAGCACTGAATGTTCTGTGTGATGTAATACAATGTAATAATATCCCTGCAGCGCTGAATGCTCTGTGTGATGTAATACAATGGAACACTATCCCAGCAGGACTGAGTGCTCTGTGTAATGTAATGCAATGTTACACTATCCCTGCAGCACTGAATGCTCTGTGTGATGTAATACAATGTAACACTATCCCTGCGGCAGTGAATTCTCTCTGTGATGTAATACAATGTAACACTCTCCCTGCAGTACTGAATGCTCTGTGTGATGTAATACAATGTAACACTTTACCTGCAGTACTGAATGATCTGTGTGATGTAATACAATGTAACACTATCCCTAAAGTGCTGAATGCACTGTGTGATGTAATACAATGTAACAATATCCCGGCAGCGCTGTTTTTGTATTGCTCTGTGTGATGTAATACAATGTAACACTATCCAGCAGCACTGAGTGCTCTGTGTGATGTAATACAATGTCACACTATCCCTGCAGCACTTTATGCTCTGTGTAATGTAGTAGAATGTTACACTATCCCTGAAGTACTGAATGCTCTGTGTGATGTAATACAATATAACACTCTCCCTGCAGTACTGAATGATCTGTGTGAAGTAAAACAATGTAACACTATCCTGCAGTACTGAATGCTCTGTGTGATGTAATACAATGTAACAATATCCCTGCAGCACTGAATGCTCTGTGTGATGTAATACAATGTAACAATATCGTTGCAGCGCTGAATGCTCTGTGTGATGTAATATAATGGAACACTATCCCTGCAGAACTGACTGCTCTGTGTGATGTAATACAATGTAACACTATCCCAGCAGCACTGAATACTCTCTGTGATGTAATACAATGTAACACTCTCCCAGCAGTACTGAATACTCTCTGTGATGTAATACAATGTTACACTCTCCAGCAGTACTGAATACTCTCTGTGATGTAATATAATGTTACACTATCCCTGCATCACTGAATACTCTCTGTGATGTAATACAATGTAACACTCTCCCTGCAGCACTGAATTATCTGTGTAATGTAATACAATGTTACACTATCCTTGCAGCCCTGAAAGCTCTGTGTGATGTAATACAATGTTACACTATCCCTACAACACTGAATACTCTCTGTGATGTAGTACAATGTATCACTATCTCTGCAGTACTGAAGGCTCTGTGCGATGTAATACAATGTTACACTATCCCTGCTCACTGAATGCTCTCTATGATGTAATACAATGTAACACTATCCCTGCAGTACTGAATACTTTCTGCGATGTAATATAATGTTACACTATCCCTGAAGTGGTTAATGCTCTGTGTGATGTAATACAATGTAACAATATGCCTGCAGCACTGAATGCTCTGTGTGATGTAATACAATGTTACACTATCCCTGCAGCACTGAATGCTCTGTGTGATGTAATACAATGTTACACTATCCGTACAGCACTGAATGCTCTGTGTGATGTAATACAATGTAACACTATCCCAGCAGCACTGAGTGCTCTGTGTGATGTAATACAAGGTTACACTATTCCTGCAGCACGGAATGCTCTGTGTTATGCAATACAATGTTACAATATCTCTGCAGCACTGACTGCTCTGTGTGATGTAATACAATGTAACACTATCCCAGCAGCACTGAGTGCTCTGTCTGATGTAATACAATGTTACACTATCCCTGCAGCACTGAATGCTCTGTGTGATGTAATACATTGTTACACTATCCCTGCAGCACTGAATACTCTCTGCGATGTAATATAATGTTAAACTATCCTGCAGTACTGAATACTCTCTGTGAAGAAAAACAATGTAACGCTATCCCTGCAGTACTGAATTCTCTGTGTGATGTAATACAATGTAAAACTCTCCCTGCAGTATTGAATGATCTGAGTGATGTAAAACAATGTAACACTATCCCTGCAGTACTGAATGCTCTGTGTGATGTAATACAATGTAATAATATCCCTGCAGCACTGAATGCTCTGTGTGATGTAATACAATGTAACAATATCCCTGCAGCACTGAATGCTCTGTGTGATGTAATACAATGTAACAATATCCCTGCAGCGCTGAATGCTCTGTGTGATGTAATACAATGTTGCACTATTCCTGCAGTACTGAATACTCTGTGTGATGTAATACAATGTAACACTCTCCCTGCAGTACTGAATGATCTGAGTGATGTAAAACAATGTAACACTATCCCTGCAGTACTGAATTCTCTGTGTGATGCAATACAATGTAACAATATCCCTGCAGCACTGAATGCTCTGTGTGATGTAATACAATGTAACAATATCCCTGCAGCGCTGAATGCTCTGTGTGATGTAATACAATGGAACACTATCCCTGCAGCACTGACTGCTCTGTGTGATTTAATACAATGTCACAGTATCCCTGCAGCTCTGAATACTCTCTGTGATGTAATACAATGTAACACTCTCCCTGCAGTACTGAATACTCTCTGTGATGTAACGCAATGTTACACTCTCCCTGCAGCACTGAATACTCTCTGTGATGTAATACAATGTAACACTATCCCTGAAGCACTGAATGCTCTGTTTAATGTAATAAAATGTTACACTATCCCTGCAGCACTGAATGCTCTTTGTGATTTACTACAATGTAACACTCTCCCTGCAGCACTGAATAGTCTGTGTGATGTAATACAATGTAACACTCTCCCTGCAGTACTGAATGCTCTGTGTGATGTAATACAATGTAACACTATACCTGCAGTACTGAATGATCTGTGTGATGTAATACAATGTAACAATATCCCTGCAGCACTTACTGCTCTCTGTGATGTAATACAATGTAACACTCTCCCTGCAGCACTGAATTATCTGTGTGACGTAATACAGTGTTACACCATCCCTGAAGCACTGAATGCTCTGTGTGATGTAATACAATGTTACACTATCCCTGCATCACTGAATATTCTCTGTGTTGTAATACAATGTAACACTATCCCTGCAGTACTGAATGCTCTGTGTGATGTAATACAATGTTGCTTTATTCCTGTAGTACTGAATACTCTCTGTGATGTAATACAATGTAACACTATCCCTGCAGTACTGTTTACTCTCTGCGATGTGATACAATGTTACACTATCCCTGCGGCACTGAATACTCTCTGTGATGTAATACAATGTAACACTATCCCTGCAGTACTGAATGCTCTGTGTGATGTAATACAATGTTGCTGTATTCCTGCAGTACTGAATACTCTGTGTGATGTAATACAATGTAACACTCTCCCTGCAGTACTGAATGCTCTGTGTGATGTAATACAATGTTACACTATCCCTGCTGCACTGAATGCTCTGTGTGATGTAATACAATGTAACACTCTCCCTGCAGCACTGAATACTCTCTGTGATGTAATACAATGTAACACTCTCCCTGCAGTACTGAATGCTCTGTGTGATGTAATACAATGTAACACTATTCCTGCAGTACTGAATGATCTGTGTGATGTAATATAATGTAACACTATCCCTGAAGTGCTGAATGCTCTGTGTGATGTAATACAACGTAACAATATCCCTGCAGCACTGACTGCTCTGTGTGATATAATACAATGTAACACTTTTCCCAGCAGCACTGAGTGCTCTGTGTGATGTAATACAATGTCACACTATCCCTGCAGCACTTAATGCTCTGTGTGATGTAATACAATGTAACAATATCCCTGCAGTACTGAATGATCTGTGTGATGTAATACAAAGTAACACTCTCCCTGCAGTACTGAATGCTCTGTGTTGTGTAATACAATGTAACACTATACCTGCAGTACTGAATGATGTGTGTGATGTAATACAATGTAACACTATCCCTGAAGTGCTTAATGCTCTGTGTGATGTAATACAATGTAATAATATCCCTGCAGCACTGACTGCTCTGTGTGATGTAATACAATGTAACACTATCCCAGCAGCACTGAGTGCTCTGTGTGATGTAATACAATGTTACACTATCCCTGCAGCATTGAATGCTCTGTGTGATGTAATACAATGTTACACTATCCCTGCAGCACTGAATGGTCTGTGTGATGTAATACAATGTAACTCTATCCCTGCAGCACTGAATGGTCTGTGTGATGTAATACAATGTTACACTATCCCTGCAGCACTGAATGGTCTGTGTGATGTAATACAATGTAACACTTTCCCTGCAGCACTGAATGGTCGGTGTGATGTAATACAATGTAACAATATCCCTGCAGTACTAAATGATCTGTGTGATGTAATACAATGTAACAATATCCCTACAGCACTGAATACTCTGTGTGATGTAATACAATGTCACAATATCCCTGCAGCACTGGTGAAAATAAATAAATAAACATGATATTGTGCAGTTTATTCACCAGTTAAATAAACATGATATTGTTAGTTTATTCACCAGTTGGATAAACATGGTATTGTGTAGTTTATTCACCAGTTAAATAATCATGGTATTGTGTAGTTTATTCACCAGTTAAATAAACACGGTATTGTGTAGTTTATTCACCAGTTACATAAACATGGTATCGTGTAGTTATTCACCAGTTAAATAAACATGGTATTGTATAGTTTATTCACCAGTTACATAAACATGGTATTGTGTAGTTATTCACCAGTTAAATAAACATGGTATTGTGTAGTTATTCATCAGTTAAATAAACATGGTATTGTGTAATTTATTCACCAGTTAAATGAACATGGTATTGTGTAGTTTATTCACAAGTTAAATAAACATGATATTGTGTAGTTTATTCACCAGTTGGATAAACATGGTATTGTGTAGTTTATTCACCAGTTAAATGAACATGGTATTGTGCAGTTTATTCACCAGTTAAATAAACATGCTATTATGTAGTTTATTCACCAGTTAGTTAAACATGGTATTGTGTAGTTTATTCACCAGTTACATAAACATGGTATTGTGTAGTTATTCACCAGTTAAATAAACATGGTATTGTGTAGTTTATTCACCAGTTAAATAAACATGGTATTCTGCAGTTTATTCACCAGTTAAATAAACATGCTATTATGTAGTTTATTCACCAGTTAAATAAACATGGTATTGTGTAGTTTATTTACCAGTTAAATAAACATGATATTGTGTAGTTTATTTACCAGTTAAATAAACATGGTATTGTGTAATTTATTCAGCAGTTAAATAAACATGGTATTGTGCAGTTTATTCACCAGTTAAATGAGTATGGTATTGTGCAGTTTATTCACCAGTTAAATGAACATGGTATTGTGCAGTTTATTCACCAGTTAAATGAACATGGTATTGTGCAGTTTATTCACCAGTTAAATAAACATGGTATTGTGTTGTTTATTCACCAGTTAAATAAACATGGTATTGTGTTGTTTATTCACCAGTTAAATGAACATGGTATTGTGTAGTTTATTCACCAGTTAAATAAACATGGTATTGTGTAGTTTATTCACCAGTTAAATAAACATGGTATTGTGTAGTTTATTCACCAGTTCAGATAAACATGGTATTGTGTAATTATTCACCAGTTAAATAAACATGGTATTGTGCAGTTTATTCACCAGTTAAATAAACATGGTATTGTGCAGTTTATTCACCAGTTAAATAAACATGGTATTGTGTAGTTTATTCACCAGTTAAATGAACATTGTATTGTGTAGTTTATTCACCAGTTAAATAAACATGGTATTGTGTAGTTTATTCACCAGTTAAATAAACATGGTATTGTGTAATTTATTCAGTAGTTAGATAAACATGGTATTGTGTAATTTATTCAGCAGTTAGATAAACATGGTATTGTGTAGTTTATTCACCAGTTAAATAAACATGGTATTGTGTAGTTTATTCACCAGTTAAATAAACATGGTATTGTGTAGTTTACTCACCAGTTAAATAAACATGGTATTGTGTAATTTATTCAGCAGTTAGATAAACATGGTATTGTGTAGTTTATTCACCAGTTAAATAAACACGGTATTGTGCAGTTTATTCACCAGTAAAATAAACACGGTATTATGTAGTTTATTTACCAGTTAAATAAACATGATATTGTGTTAGTTTATTCACCAGTTAAATAAACATGGTATTGTGTAGTTATTCACCAATTAAAGAAACATCGTATTGTTTAGTTTATTCATCAGGTAGAATAAAAATGGTATTGTGTAGTTATTCACCAGTTAAATAAACATGGTATTGTGTAGTTCAATCACCAGTTAAATAAACATGGTATTGTAGTTTATTCACCAGTTAAATAAACATGATATTGTAGTTTATTCACCAGTTAAATAAACATGGTATTGTGTAGTTTATTCACCAGTTAGATAACATGGTATTGTGTAGTTTATTCACCAGTTAAATAAACATGGTATTGTGTAGTTTATTCACCAGTTAAATAAACATGGTATTGTGTAATTTATTCAGCAGTTAGATAAACATGGTATTGTGTAGTTTATTCACCAGTTAAATAAACATGGTATTGTGTAGTTTATTCACCAGTTAAATAAACACGGTATTGTGCAGTTTATTCACTATTAAAATAAACACGGGTATTATGTAGTTTATTTACCAGTTAAATAAACATGATATTGTGTAGTTTATTCACCAGTTAAATAAACATGGTATTGTGTAGTTATTCACCAATTAAAGAAACATCGTATTGTGTAGTTTATTCATCAGGTAAATAAAAATGGTATTGTGTAGATATTCACCAGTTAAATAAACATGGTATTGTGTAGTTCAATCACCAGTTAAATAAACATGGTATTGTTGTTTATTCACCAGTTAAATAAACATGATATGTAGTTTATTCACCAGTTAAATAAACATGGTATTGTGTAGTTTTATTCACCAGTTAGATAAACATGGTATTGTGTAGTTTTATTCACCAGTTAAATAAACATGGTATTGTGTAGTTTATTCACCAGTTAAATAAACATGGTATTGTGTAGTTTATTCACCAGTTAAATAAACATGGTATTGTGCAGTTTATTCACCAGTTAAATAAACATGGTATTGTGCAGTTTATTCACCAGTTAAATAAACATGGTATTGTGCAGTTTATTCACCAGTTAAATAAACATGATATTGTGCAGTTTATTCATCAGTTAAATAAACATGGTATTGTGCAGTTTATTCACCAGTTAAATAAACATGGTATTGTGTAGTTATTCACCAATTAAATAAACATTGTATTGTGTAGTTTATTCATCAGGTAAATAAAAATGGTATTGTGTAGTTATTCACCAGTTAAATAAACATGGTATTGTGTAGTTCAATCACCAGTTAAATAAACATGATATTGTAGTTTATTCACCAGTTAAATAAACATGGTATTGTGTAGTTTATTCACCAGTTAGATAAACATGGTATTGTGTAGTTTATTCACCAGTTAGATAAACATGGTATTGTGTAGTTTATTCACCAGTTAAATAAACATGGTATTGTGTAGTTATTCACCAGTTAAATAAACATGGTATTGTGTAGTTTATTCACCAATTAAATAAACATGTATTGTGCAGTTTATTCACCAGTTAAATAAACATGGTATTGTGCAGTTTATTCACCAGTTAAATAAACATGGTATTGTGCAGTTTATTCACCAGTTAAATAAACATGGTATTGTGCAGTTTATTCACCAGTTAAATAAACATGGTATTGTGCAGTTTATTCATCAGTTAAATAAACATGGTATTGTGCAGTTTATTCACCAGTTAAATAAACATGGTATTGTGCAGTTTATTCACCAGTTAAATAAACATGGTATTGTGCAGTTTATTCACCAGTTAAATAAACATGGTATTGTGCAGTTTATTCACCAGTTAAATAAACATGGTATTGTGTAGTTTATTCACCAGTTAAATAAACATGGTATTGTGTAGTTTATTCACCAGTTAAATAAACATGGTATTGTGTAGTTTATTCACCAGTTAAATAAACATGGTATTGTGTAGTTTATTCACCAGTTAAATAAACATGGTATTGTGTAGTTTATTCACCAGTTAAATAAACATGGTATTGTGTAGTTTATTCACCAGTTAAATAAACACGGTATTGTGCAGTTTATTCACCAGTAAAATAAACACGGTATTGTGTAGTTTATTCACCAGTTAAATAAACATGGTATTGTGTCGTTATTCACCAATTAAATAAACATAGTATTGTGTAGTTTATTCATCAGGTAAATAAAAATGGTATTGTGTATTTACTCACCAGTTAAATAAACATGGTATTGTGTAGTTCAATCACCTGTTAAATAAACATGATATTGTAGTTTATTCACCAGTTAAATAAACATGATATTGTAGTTTATTCACCAGTTAAATAAACATGGTATTGTGTAGTTCAATCACCAGTTAAATAAACATGATATTGTAGTTTATTCACCAGTTAAATAAACATGATATTGTAGTTTATTCACCAGTTAAATAAACATGATATTGTAGTTTATTCACCAGTTAAATAAACATGGTATTGTAGTTTATTCACCAGTTAAATAAACATGGTATTGTGTAGTTCAATCACCAGTTAAATAAACATGATATTGTAGTTTATTCACCAGTTAAATAAACATGGTATAGTCTATTTAAGGGCAATGTGAAGGAATGAATGAGGCTGTGTTCTACACTGCCTCTAGTGTCTCTTCTCAGCTGTCTGTTCCTTGCTATCAAAGTAAGGGACAGAGAAGCCTAGAGGAGACACCTAGTGGATAAATAGAATGTAGGAGCTGGGGGTATTAACTCCTTAACTGCTGTGCTGGAGGCTGGATAAATGCAGGTCCATTTTTGACCTGCTAAAATCTTTTTTTTTTTTTTTTTTTTTTTAAATGACACAACACTTTTTCTTTTTTAACAAAAATTTTATTTAAATATAAAAACATGTCAATTACCAAAGTAGGAAGAGTGATTTATGTGGAGCCATGAAATACATTTGGAATCAACTGTTTATGGGTTGAAGTTCGGAACTACAGATGGATCGAATTTATTTTAAAGGGGAACTGCCTTGTTGATGGATGGTATGTATTAGTAGCATTCAATCTTGGAAGTTCGGAATTGACTCTTTTAGAGTCGGAGTTTGGAACTACAAATATTATATATATTTTTTTTAATTGGTTTTGCCTTTAATTCCATTTGGACAGCTTTGGAGTCTTTGAGGTCCATGAATATGTTTCGAATTACACATCAAGGGAGACCAATCAGTTCCACTGAATAGAAGCTGTTTAGAATATGACTGGAAGTAACAGTTTTAAATGTAGATAGTCATTTAGAAGAAAGACTGTTTGATCATGACTATGTGTTGTTGCGTAAAACGCGTTGGTCACCTTTACCACCTGTAAGTTTTGCTGTTACCTACTCGGTAAGTCTTATCCTCCATCGCTCGGAACATCATGAAAGCAAATATGTTTTTTAATTTTTGCTAATAAAGAATTTGTTGATTTTATGACAAAGAGCATTCATACATTTTTTGCATTTGTACAAGGAGCACATATCAGAAGTGGTGTCCCCTCTGGGATACTGTTGGAAATGTGAAATCTGGAGAGTTCCCAGGTATGTCCACTTATCAAAACTATGGTGTGGCCTGCTACCTGTAACCTGGGGGAGATGCACTAAGGTGTGAAAAAGCAATGATAAAGAGGAGATAACTTCTCCACTGATTTCACTTCACCAATTACTATGTAATTCTATGGAGCCAATGTTTATTTACACAGACTAATTTAGAATCACATATATTGAAGATTAAGTACACGTTTATGTGAGTTTTATTGCTGTGGAGCAATGTGATACACACTACTTATTGTGATCTCCAGAAAAGAGGGACAAAAAGGGAGTGTCTTTCCTAAAGAGGAACACTTGGGAGGTATGAAGCACTAATATATCCTAAAGAGGGACACTTGGGAGGTATGAAGCACTAATATATCCTAAAGACGTACACTTGGGAGGTATGAAGCACTAATATATCCTAAAGAGGGACACTTGAGAGGCATGAAGCACTAATATATCCTAAAGAGGGGACACTTGGGAGGTATGAAGCACTAATATATCCTAAAGAGGGGACACTTGGGAGGTATGAAGCACTAATATCTCCTAAAGAGGGGACACTTGGGAGGTATAAAGCACTAATATCTCCTAAAGAGGGACACTTGGGAGGTATGAAACACTAATATATCCTAAAGAGGGACACTTGGGAGGTATGAAGCACTAATATATCCTAAAGAGGGGACACTTGGGAGGTATGAAGCACTAATATCTCCTAAAGAGGGGACACTTGGGAGGTATAAAGCACTAATATCTCCTAAAGAGGGACACTTGGGAGGTATGAAGCACTAATATATCCTAAAGAGGGACACTTGGGAGGTATAAATCACTAATATATCCTAAAGAGGGACACTAGGGAGGTATGGACCCCTAATATCTCCTAAAGAGCGGACACTTGTGAGGTATGAATCACTAACATATCCTAAAGAGAGACACTTGGGAGGTATGAAGCACTAATATCTCCTAAAGAGGGACAATTGGGAGGTATGAATCACTAACATATCCTAAAGAGAGACACTTGGGAGGTATGAATCACTAATATATCCTAAAGAGAGACACCTGGGAGGAATGAAGCACTAATATCTCCTAAAGAGGGACACTTGGGAGGTATGAAGCACTAATATATCCTAAAGAGGGGACACTTGGGAGGTATGAAGTTGATCAGTGACCTGTGCCCTGGAAGACTGAGTTTGGATACCTGCTGCAAAAATACAATAAGTATATTGTGTGTGGTGTAGTGTGGTAAGGAAGAGGTTAAAAACAAATCTTTGTGTTTTGTTTTCCCTCTCTTTACTGTGAGAGAAGCAAATAATTGAAGTCTGGTGTGGTGGGAGTGACTAATTGCTGTGTTTGTAATTGGTGGATCCCTGGATTAAATAGCAGATACATAGTGAATACTTGAACGTGTGAATCTTGCATCCGTGTGTAAGTGCAGAAGGGTGGTAAGTGCTGGAATTTAAAACAGGGGGAATTCAAGTGCAGAAGGGTGGTAAGTGCTGGAATTTAAAACAGGGGGAATTCAAGTGCAGAAGGGTGGTAAGTGCTGGAATTTAAAACAGGGGGAATTCAAGTGCAGAAGGGTGGTAAGTGCTGGAATTTAAAACAGGGGGAATTCAAGTGCAGAAGGGTGGTAAGTGCTGGAATTTAAAACAGGGGGAATTCAAGTGCAGGGGTCTGCTATTACAAGGGACTGGTTCCATGTGAAGAGTTAGAAGGAATCTGGTTAAGTACATAAGTGTGTTTGGTGTTTTATTGGTATTTTATTAAGGTTTTAAAAAAAAAAAAAAAAAAAAAAAAATTGTGTGGGTATTGCAAGAGTTAAAAAAAAAAACTGTTTATTGGATTTTTCTCTGACCTGTGTGATTAGGGCTGATTGCTAAGGGATTTCACCTGGCTGTTAGTTACTATAAATACAGTCCATTAGCTCTGTGAGACTGCTGTTGAAAGTGACTGGTTCCAGGTGAAGAGTTAGAAGGAATCTGGTGACTATCATTTCAAAGGATTTATTGCATTTAAGGTTGGTTACTTACCATATAGTGAGCATTAGAGGATAATACAAAGCTATTTGAATTGTAAAACCAAGCATGAGTGATAGCAGGTTAGCCAATCTCACGCAGTGCACATCTTGTCACATGTTTGAACACTTGGAGCAATCGTTCCAGGGGTCATACCACTGTGCCAAGTGTGAGCATATTTTCTCTTTAGAGTCTAAGATATTGGATTTGGAGAGAAATATTGCAACATTGCGAGACATTGGTAACCTGGAAAGGAGTTTAGAACTCACAGAGCAGGTAGTATGTGGGGTTAGTGGTGAAGAGGGTGGAGTTGTAGATGAGGAGCGACAGGTAGGCAGCTGGGTAACAGTAAGGAGGGGAGGTAGTGGGCAGAGGAAGAGGAAGGCCAGTTCTGAGTTGACTCAGTCCAACAGATTTGCAAGATTGTGTGAAGATGTTGATGAGAATTGCTCAGAATTGGCAACACTGGAGAGGGCTGATTCCTCTAGCAGCCAGGGGAACAGTCCTCCTTCCAGGCTAGATGGGATGCAGAGCAGGCAGAAACCAAGGCAGGTGGTGGTAATAGGGGACTCTATTATTAGGAGGGTAGATAGGGTAATCTGCCGCCAGGAAGGTGAATGCCGAACAGTATGCTGTCTCCCGGGTGCTCGGGTTCGGCATGTTGCGGACAGGGCTGACAGATTATTGGGAGGGGCTGGAAGTGATCCAGCTGTCTTGGTACATATTGGAACCAATGACAAAATAGGAGGAAGATGGAGGTCCCTAAAGAATGATTTCAGGGATTTAGGGTGCAAGCTTAAGGCAAGGACCTCTAAGGTAGTATTTTCTGAAATACTACCTGTGCCATGCGCCAGTGCAGGTAGGCAGAGGGAGCTTAGGGAGCTTAATGCATGGCTCAAGCAATGGTGTAGGAAGGAGGGTTTTGGGTTTTTAGAACACTGGGCAGACTTTGCTCTTGGGTACAATCTATATGGAAGAGATGGATTGCACCTAAATGGTAGAGGAGCCTCTGTGTTAGGGGAGAGAATGCTAGGAAGCTTGGAGGAGCTTTTAAACTAGGAAAGGGGGGGGTGGGTATAGATAGCAAAAATGGGGTAGATAGAGCAGATAGGAACTGGGTCAAAGTAAATGACCAGGGGGGTGGAGAAAGGGTGGGGAGAAATTTAGTCAGTAGGGAGGAACTCCTAGTAAATGAAGGTGAAGAAAAAAGGCATGTAGGGATTAATATATGTAAAGACTTCAAAATCAATTGTATGCTAGCAAATGCAAGAAGTATGGTAGATAAAATAGGAGAACTAGAATTGCTGGCGGTTAATGAGCAATTGGACATAATTGGAATAACAGAAACATGGTGGAACGATGCACATGACTGGACTGTAAATATAGAGGGCTATTCCCTGTTTAGAAGAGACAGAATTAATAGAAAAGGTGGAGGTGTGTGTTTATATTTGAAAACAGAGCTAAATCCAGTTTTGCGAGGTGATATTAGTGAGGAAACTGGCCAAACTGTGGAGTCCATGTGGGTAGAAATCGAGACTAAATGTGGTGTGAAAGGTAAAAAAAAGTTGTTGGTGGGCATATGCTACAAACCACCAAATATCAATGACAATGATGAGGCCCAACTGCTATTGCAAATGAGGAAAGCTGCCCAGTTTGGGCATACTATAATTATGGGAGATTTTAATTATCCAGATATCAACTGGAAAAATGAGACCTGTCAGAGTGCTAAGGGTAGCAGGTTTTTGAACACGCTTCATGAAAGCTACATGTCACAAATGGTGGGAGCGCCGACAAGAAATAACAATGTATTGGACCTAGTGATCACTAATAACACAGAAATGGTATCCAATATTAAGGTAAGAGAACATTTGGGAAACAGTGATCACAACATGGTTACATTTGAGATCTGTCTGGCAAAGCAAAAATGTATAGGTTCAACCAAAACTCTTAATTTTAAAAAAGCAAACTTCAAATTGTTAAGGGCCTCAATGCAACGCATAGACTGGGATATGTTATTTAAAGGCAAAAATACTGAGGAAAAATGGTCAGAATTCAAATTTAGGTTGCAGAAATGTACCCAACTGTATATACCAATGGGGAACAAGTGCAAAAGAAGTAAGTCACAGCCAATGTGGTTAACTGCACATGTAAAGAAGGAAATGGCAAGGAAAAAAAACGCATTCAAATTATTTAAGTCAGAAGGAACTGAACAATCTTTCTTAAAATACAGGGAGAGCAACAAAGATTGCAAAAAGGCAATTAGGGTAGCAAAAATAGATAATGAAACTCGAATTGCAAGGGAAAGCAAGACTAATCCAAAAAAGTTTTTTAAATATATAAATAGCAAAAAACTTAAGAGGGAGTGCATTGGACCATTCAAAAATGAGATGGGTGAGTTGGTTAGTGAGGATAAGGAAAAGGCTGATGTTTTAAACACTTTCTTTGCATCAGTATATACAAGGGAGCAAGGAATGGTAGAAGAGCCTCCGCAAGTATCAAATAAAACAATACAATTAATAGATATTGGGTTAACTCAAGGAGATGTCATGGGAAGACTGAACAAAATTAAGACCGACAAAGCACCGGGTCCTGATGGTATACATCCAAGGGTTCTTCAGGAACTCAGTGCAGTGTTAGCAAAACCCCTATATTTACTCTTTAAAGATTCTATTACCACAGGCTCAGTGCCACAGGATTGGCGAAGAGCTAACATAGTGCCTCTATTTAAGAAGGGAACTAAAACAGAACCTGGGAATTATAGACCAGTGAGTTTGACCTCTGTAGTGGGAAAACTATTAGAAGGCATAATAAGGGACTATATTCAGGATTACAACACAAAAAATAAGATCATTAGCACAAATCAACATGGTTTTATGAAGAATAGGTCATGCCAAACTAATCTTTTCAGCTTCTATGAGGAGGTAAGCAGCAACCTTGACAATGGCAAGGCAGTAGATGTAGTATATCTAGACTTTGCAAAGGCATTTGATACAGTACCACACAGAAGGCTGGTGTATAAAATAAGGAAATTGGGGCTAGGAGATAACCTTTGCAATTGGATACAAAACTGGTTGAAGGATAGGGAACAGTGTGTGGTTGTAAATGGAAAATTCTCCAGTATAGTTAAAGTGGAGAGTGGAGTACCTCAGGGTTCAGTATTGGGTCCGCTGCTTTTTAACATGTTTATAAATGACCTGGAAATAGATATAGAAAGCAAAATATCAATATTTGCAGATGATACTAAATTATGCAAAGTCATTAATTCAGAACAGGATATTTTCTCTCTACAGAGGGACTTACATACAATGTCAGATTGGGCAAACATGTGGAATATGAAGTTTAATGTGGGGAAGTGTAAAGTCATGCATTTGGGAGGAAACAATCCCAAGGCTACTTATAAACTTAATGGAATAATTTTAGGTGACTCGTTGCTAGAAAAAGACCTGGGTATCCTTGTCAACTACAAACTTGGAAACAGTGACCAGTGTCAAACAGCAGTAGCAAAGGCAAACAAAGTCCTGTCTTGTATAAAAAGAGGTATTGAAGCAAGAGTGGATAACATTATTTTGCCATTATACAAATCATTGGTAAGACCTCACCTTGAGTATGCAGTGCAATTTTGGGCACCGGTTCTGAAAAAGGATATACTAGAACTAGAGAGGGTACAGCGGAGAGCAACAAAATTAATTAAGGGAATGGAGGACTTGACATATGAGGAACGACTAAACAAACTTGGTTTATTTACTCTAGAGAAAAGACGACTAAGAGGAGACCTTATCACATTGTACAAGTATATGAGAGGTCAATA
Organism: Rhinophrynus dorsalis; assembly: GCA_037306005.1. Classification (NCBI taxonomy): domain Eukaryota; kingdom Metazoa; phylum Chordata; class Amphibia; order Anura; family Rhinophrynidae; genus Rhinophrynus; species Rhinophrynus dorsalis. The sequence continues at coordinate 21,925 of JBBDGT010000230.1, forward strand.
CAAGGATCTCTGCGGTGAGCTATTTATTCCAAGGCCTGCTCAGGTGACCAGGGGACACCTCTTGAGATTAGAGGAAAGGAGGTTTAAACTTCAGCAGAGGAAGGGGTTTTTTTACGGTAAGGTCTGTCAAATTGTGGAATTCATTGCCCAGGGAGGTAGTTATGGCAGATACAATGGACACATTTAAGAGAAGATTAGATACATTTCTTTCAAAAGGGAACATACAGAGTTATACTGTTTATCAGTAGGCAGATCAGGAAGGTCTGATAAAGACTAATTTAATTGGTAGCAGGAAAGCTATAAAATTCTTAGTTACTGAGGTATGAAGCGAAGGTTGAACTTGATGGACTTGTGTCTTTTTTCAACCTAATTTACTATGTTACTATGTTACTATGAAGCACTAATATCTCCTAAAGATGGACACCTGGGAGGTATGAAGCACTAATATATCCTAAAGAGGGACACTTGGGAGGTATGAAGCACTAATATCTCCTAAAGATGGACACCTGGGAGGTATGAAGCACTAATATATCCTAAAGAGGGGACACTTGGGAGGTATGAAGCACTAATATATCCTAAAGAGGGACACTTGGGAGGAATGAAGCACTAATATATCCTAAAGAGGGACACTTGGGAGTAATGAAGCACTAATATCTCCTAAAGAGGAACACTTGGGAGGAATGAAGCACTAATATCACCTAAAGAGGGACACTTGGGAGGTATGAAGCACTAATATCTCCTAAAGAGGGACACTTGGGAGGAATGAAGCACTAATATATCCTAAAGAGGGACACTTGGGAGTAATGAAGCACTAATATCTCCTAAAGAGGGACACTTGGAGGAATGAAGCACTAATATCTCTTAAAGAGGCACACTTGGGAGGTATGAAGCACTAATATATCCTAAAGAGGGACACTTGGGAGGAATGAAGCCTGGCATTATATCAGTATATAAACTGGTATTATATCAGTATATAAACTAGATATTATATCAGTATATAAACTGGGTATTATATCAGTATATAACTGGTATTATATTGGTATATAACTGGGTATTATATCAGTATATAAACTAGATATTATATCAGTATATAAACTGGATATTATATCAGTATATAACTGGGTATTATATCAGTATATAACTGGGTATTATATCAATATATAAACTGGATATTATATCAGTAAATAACTGGGTATTATATCAGTATATAACTGGGTATTATATCAGTATATACACTGGGTATTATATCAGTATATACACTGGGTATTATATCAGTATATAACTGGTATTATATCAGTATATAAATGGGTATTATATCAGTATATAACTGGTATTATATCAGAATATAACTTGTATTATATCAGTATATACCTGGGTATTATATCAGTATATAACTGGTATTATATCAGTATATAACTGGGTATTATATCAGTATATAACTGGTATTACATCAGAATATAACTTGTATTATATCAGTATATAACTGGGTATTATATCAGTATATAACTGGGTATTATATCAGTATATAAACTAGGTATTATATCAGTATATAAACTGGGTATTATATCAGTATATAACTGGTATTATATCAGTATATAAACTGGGTATTATATCAGTATATAAACTGGTATTATATCAGTATATAACTGGTATTATATCAGTATATAAACTGGGTATTATATCAGTATATAACTGGGTATTATATCAGTATATAAACTAGGTATTATATCAGTATATAAACTGGGTATTATATCAATATATAAACTGGGTATTATATCAGTATATAAACTGGGTATTATATCAGTATATAACTGGTATTATATCAGTATATAAACTGGGTATTATATCAGTATATAACTGGTATTATATCAGTATATAACTGGTATTATATCAGTATATAACTGAGTATTATATCAGTATATAACTGGGTATTATATCAGTATATAAACTAGGTATTATATCAGTATATAACTGGGTATTATATCAGTATATAACTGGGTATTATATCTGTATATAAACTGGGTATTATATCAATATATAAACTGGGTATTATATCAGTATATAACTGGGTATTATATCAGTATATAAACTGGGTATTATATCAGTATATAGACTGGGTATTATATCAGTATATAAACTGGGTATTATATCAGTATATAACTGGGTATTATATCAGTATATAACTGGGTATTATATCAGTATATAACTGGTATTATATCAGTATATAACTGGGTATTATATCAGTATATAACTGGGTATTATATCAGTATATAACTGGGTATTATATCTGTATATAAACTGGGTATTATATCAATATATAAACTGGGTATTATATCAGTATATAACAGGGTATTATATCAGTATATAAACTGGGTATTATATCAGTATATAAACTGGGTATTATATCAGTATATAAACTGGGTATTATATCAGTATATAAACTGGGTATTATATCAGTATATAAACTGGGTATTATATCAGTATATAACTGGGTATTATATCAGTATATAACTGGTATTATATCAGTATATAACTGGGTGTTATATCAGTATATAACTGGGTATTATATCAGTATATAACTGGTATTATATCAGTATATAACTGGTATTATATCAGTATATAAACTGGTATTATATCGGTATATAACCGGTATTATATCGGTATATAACTGGGTATTATATCAGTATATAACTGGGTATTATATCAGTATATAAACTGGTATTATATCAGTATATAACCGGTATTATATCAGTATACAACTGGGTATTATATCAGTATATAACTGGGTATTATATCAGTATATAACTGGGTATTATATCAGTATATAAACTGGGTATTATATCAGTATATAACAGGGTATTATATCAGTATATAAACTGGGTATTATATCAGTATATAAACTGGGTATTATATCAGTATATAAACTGGGTATTATATCAGTATATAAACTGGGTATTATATCAGTATATAACTGGGTATTATATCAGTATATAACTGGGTATTATATCAGTATATAACTGGGTATTATATCAGTATATAACTGGTATTATATCAGTATATAACTGGTATTATATCAGTATATAAACTGGTATTATATCAGTATATAACCGGTATTATATCAGTATATAACTGGGTATTATATCAGTATATAAACTGGGTATTATATCAGTATATAACCGGTATTATATCAGTATATAACTGGGTATTATATCAGTATATAACTGGTATTATATCAGTATATAAACTGGGTATTATATCAGTATATAACTGGGTATTATATCAATATATAAACTGGGTATTATATCAGTATATAACAGGGTATTATATCAGTATATAAACTGGGTATTATATCAGTATATAAACTGGGTATTATATCAGTATATAAACTGGGTATTATATCAGTATATAAACTGGGTATTATATCAGTATATAACTGGGTATATAACTGGGTATTATATCAGTATATAACTGGGTATTATATCAGTATATAACTGGGTATTATATCAGTATATAACTGGTATTATATCAGTATATAACTGGTATTATATCAGTATATAAACTGGTATTATATCAGTATATAACGGTATTATATCAGTATATAACTGGGTATTATATCAGTATATAACTGGGTATTATATCAGTATATAACTGGTATTATATCAGTATATAAACTGGGTATTATATCAGTATATAACTGGGTATTATATCAGTATATAACTGGGTATTATATCAGTATATAACTGGGTATTATATCTGTATATAAACTGGGTATTATATCAATATATAAACTGGGTATTATATCAGTATATAACTGGGTATTATATCAGTATATAACTGGGTATTATATCAGTATATAACTGGGTATTTTATCAGTATATAAACTGGGTATTATATCAGTATATAACTGGGTATTATATCAGTATATAACTGGGTATTATATCAGTATATAAACTGGGTATTATATCAGTATATAACTGGGTATTATATCAGTATATAACTGGTATTATATCAGTATATAACTGGGTATTATATCAGTATATAACTGGGTATTATATCAGTATATAAACTGGGTATTATATCAGTATATAACTGGTATTATATCAGTATATAACTGGGTATTATATCAGTATATAACTGGGTATTATATCAGTATATAACTGGTATTATATCAGTATATTACTGGGTATTATATCAGTATATAACTGGTATTATATCAGTATATAAACTGGTTATTATATCAGTATATAACTGGTATTATATCAGTATATAACTGGGTATTATATCAGTATATAACTGGGTATTATATCAGTATATAACTAGTATTATATCAGTATATAACTGGTATTATATCAGTATATAAACTAGGTATTATATCAGTATATAACTGGGTATTATATCAGTATATAACTGGGTATTATATCAGTATATAACTGGGTATTATATCAGTATATAACTGGTATTATATCAGTATATAACTGGTATTATATCAGTATATAAACTGGGTATTATATCAGTATATAACTGGGTATTATATCAGTATATAAACTGGTATTATATCAGTATATAACCGGTATTATATCAGTATATAACTGGGTATTATATCAGTATATAACTGGTATTATATCAGTATATAACTGGGTATTATATCAGTATATAAACTGGTATTATATCAGTATATAACCGGTATTATATCAGTATATAACTGGGTATTATATCAGTATATAACTGGTATTATATCAGTATATAAACTGGTATTATATCAGTATATAAACTGGGTATTATATCAGTATATAACTGGGTATTATATCAGTATATAACTGGTATTATATCAGTATATAAACTGGTATTATATCAGTATATAACCGGTATTATATCAGTATATAACTCGGTATTATATCAGTATACAACTGGTATTATATCAGTATATAACCGGTATTATATCAGTATATAAACTGGGTATTATATCAGTATATAAACTGGGTATTATATCAGTATATAAACTGGGTATTATATCAGTATATACACTGGGTATTATATCAGTATATACACTGGGTATTATATCAGTATATAAACTGGTATTATATCAGCATATAAACTGGGTATTATATCAGCATATAACTGGGTATTATATCAGTATATAACTGGGTATTATATCAGTATATAAACTGGGTATTATATCTGCATATAAACTGGGTATTATATCTGCATATAAACTGGGTATTATATCAGCATATAAACTGGGTATTATATCAGTATATAACTGGGTATTATATCAGTATATAACTGGGTATTATATCAGTATATAACTGGGTATTATATCAGTATATAACTGGTATTATATCAGTATATAACTGGTATTATATCAGTATATAAACTGGGTATTATATCAGTATATACACTGGGTATTATATCAGTATATACACTGGGTATTATATCAGTATATACACTGGGTATTATATCAGTATATACACTGGGTATTATATCAGTATATAAACTGGTATTATATCAGCATATAAACTGGGTATTATATCAGTATATAACTGGGTATTATATCAGTATATAACTGGATATTATATCAGTATATAAACTGGGTATTATATCTGCATATAAACTGGGTATTATATCTGCATATAAACTGGGTATTATATCTGCATATAAACTGGGTATTATATCAGTATATAACTGGGTATTATATCAGTATATAACTGGGTATTATATCAGTATATAAACTGGGTATTATATCAGTATATAACTGGGTATTATATCAGTATATAACTGGGTATTATATCAGTATATAACTGGGTATTATATCAGTATATAACTGGTATTATATCAGTATATAACTGGTATTATATCAGTATATAAACTGGTATTATATCAGTATATAACCGGTATTATATCAGTATATAACTGGGTATTATATCAGTATATAACTGGTATTATATCAGTATATAAACTGGGTATTATATCAGTATATAACCGGTATTATATCAGTATATAACTGGGTATTATATCAGTATATAACTGGTATTATATCAGTATATAAACTGGGTATTATATCAGTATATAACTGGGTATTATATCAATATATAAACTGGGTATTATATCAGTATATAACAGGGTATTATATCAGTATATAAACTGGGTATTATATCAGTATATAAACTGGGTATTATATCAGTATATAAACTGGGTATTATATCAGTATATAAACTGGGTATTATATCAGTATATAACTGGGTATTATATCAGTATATAACTGGTATTATATCAGTATATAAACTGGTATTATATCAGTATATAACCGGTATTATATCAGTATATAACTGGGTATTATATCAGTATATAACTGGGTATTATATCAGTATATAACTGGTATTATATCAGTATATAAACTGGGTATTATATCAGTATATAACTGGGTATTATATCAGTATATAACTGGGTATTATATCAGTATATAACTGGGTATTATATCTGTATATAAACTGGGTATTATATCAATATATAAACTGGGTATTATATCAGTATATAACTGGGTATTATATCAGTATATAACTGGGTATTATATCAGTATATAACTGGGTATTTTATCAGTATATAAACTGGGTATTATATCAGTATATAACTGGGTATTATATCAGTATATAACTGGGTATTATATCAGTATATAAACTGGGTATTATATCAGTATATAACTGGGTATTATATCAGTATATAACTGGTATTATATCAGTATATAACTGGGTATTATATCAGTATATAACTGGGTATTATATCAGTATATAAACTGGGTATTATATCAGTATATAACTGGTATTATATCAGTATATAACTGGTATTATATCAGTATATAACTGGGTATTATATCAGTATATAACTGGGTATTATATCAGTATATAACTGGTATTATATCAGTATATTACTGGGTATTATATCAGTATATAACTGGTATTATATCAGTATATAAACTGGTTATTATATCAGTATATAACTGGTATTATATCAGTATATAACTGGTATTATATCAGTATATAAACTAGGTATTATATCAGTATATAACTGGGTATTATATCAGTATATAACTGGGTATTATATCAGTATATAACTGGGTATTATATCAGTATATAACTGGTATTATATCAGTATATAACTGGGTATTATATCAGTATATAACTGGGTATTATATCAGTATATAAACTGGGTATTATATCAGTATATAACTGGGTATTATATCAGTATATAAACTGGGTATTATATCAGTATATAAACTGGGTATTATATCAGTATATAACTGGGTATTATATCAGTATATAACTGGTATTATATCAGTATATAACTGGGTATTATATCAGTATATAACTGGGTATTATATCAGTATATAACTGGTATTATATCAGTATATAACTGGTATTATATCAGTATATAAACTGGTATTATATCGGTATATAACCGGTATTATATCGGTATATAACTGGGTATTATATCAGTATATAACTGGTATTATATCAGTATATAAACTGGGTATTATATCAGTATATAACTGGGTATTATATCAGTATATAACTGGGTATTATATCAGTATATAACTGGTATTATATCAGTATATAACTGGTATTATATCAGTATATAAACTGGTATTATATCAGTATATAACTGGGTATTATATCAGTATATAACTGGTATTATATCAGTATATAAACTGGGTATTATATCAGTATATAACTGGGTATTATATCAGTATATAACTGGGTATTATATCAGCATATAAACTGGGTATTATATCAGTATATAACTGGGTATTATATCAGTATATAACTGGGTATTATATCAGTATATAAACTGGGTATTATATCTGCATATAAACTGGGTATTATATCAGCATATAAACTGGGTATTATATCAGTATATAACTGGGTATTATATCAGTATATAACTGGGTATTATATCAGTATATAACTGGGTATTATATCAGTATATAACTGGTATTATATCAGTATATAAACTGGGTATTATATCAGTATATAAACTGGGTATTATATCAGTATATACACTGGGTATTATATCAGTATATACACTGGGTATTATATCAGTATATAAACTGGTATTATATCAGCATATAAACTGGGTATTATATCAGTATGTAACTGGGTATTATATCAGTATATAACTGGGTATTATATCAGTATATAAACTGGGTATTATATCTGCATATAAACTGGGTATTATATCTGCATATAAACTGGGTATTATATCAGCATATAAACTGGGTATTATATCAGTATATAACTGGGTATTATATCAATATATAACTGGGTATTATATCAGTATATAACTGGTATTATATCAGTATATAACTGGGTATTATATCAGTATATAACTGGGTATTATATCAGTATATAAACTGGGTATTATATCAGTATATAACTGGTATTATATCAGTATATAACTGGTATTATATCAGTATATAACTGGGTATTATATCAGTATATAACTGGGTATTATATCAGTATATAACTGGTATTATATCAGTATATTACTGGGTATTATATCAGTATATAACTGGTATTATATCAGTATATAAACTGGTTATTATATCAGTATATAACTGGTATTATATCAGTATATAACTGGGTATTATATCAGTATATAACTGGGTATTATATCAGTATATAACTAGTATTATATCAGTATATAACTGGTATTATATCAGTATATAAACTAGGTATTATATCAGTATATAACTGGGTATTATATCAGTATATAACTGGGTATTATATCAGTATATAACTGGGTATTATATCAGTATATAACTGGTATTATATCAGTATATAACTGGTATTATATCAGTATATAAACTGGGTATTATATCAGTATATAACTGGGTATTATATCAGTATATAAACTGGTATTATATCAGTATATAACCGGTATTATATCAGTATATAACTGGGTATTATATCAGTATATAACTGGTATTATATCAGTATATAACTGGGTATTATATCAGTATATAAACTGGTATTATATCAGTATATAACCGGTATTATATCAGTATATAACTGGGTATTATATCAGTATATAACTGGTATTATATCAGTATATAAACTGGTATTATATCAGTATATAAACTGGGTATTATATCAGTATATAACTGGGTATTATATCAGTATATAACTGGGTATTATATCAGTATATAACTGGTATTATATCAGTATATAAACTGGTATTATATCAGTATATAACTGGTATTATATCAGTATATAAACTGGTATTATATCAGTATATAACCGGTATTATATCAGTATATAACTGGGTATTATATCAGTATATAAACTGGGTATTATATCTGCATATAAACTGGGTATTATATCTGCATATAAACTGGGTATTATATCTGCATATAAACTGGGTATTATATCAGCATATAAACTGGGTATTATATCAGTATATAACTGGGTATTATATCAGTATATAACTGGGTATTTTATCAGTATATAAACTGGGTATTATATCAGTATATAAACTGGGTATTATATCAGTATATAAACTGGGTATTATATCAGTATATAACTGGGTATTATATCAGTATATAACTGGGTATTATATCAGTATATAACTGGTATTATATCAGTATATAACTGGGTATTATATCAGTATATAACTGGTATTATATCAGTATATAACTGGTATTATATCAGTATATTACTGGGTATTATATCAGTATATAACTGGTATTATATCAGTATATAAACTGGGTATTATATCAGTATATAAACTGGGTATTATATCAGTATATAAACTGGGTATTATATCAGTATATACACTGGGTATTATATCAGTATATACACTGGGTATTATATCAGTATATAAACTGGTATTATATCAGCATATAAACTGGGTATTATATCAGTATATAACTGGGTATTATATCAGTATATAACTGGGTATTATATCAGTATATAAACTGGGTATTATATCAGTATATAACTGGGTATTATATCAGTATATAACTGGGTATTATATCAGTATATAACTGGTATTATATCAGTATATAACTGGGTATTATATCAGTATATAACTGGTATTATATCAGTATATAACTGGGTATTATATCAGTATATAACTGGTATTATATCAGTATATTACTGGGTATTATATCAGTATATAACTGGTATTATATCAGTATATAAACTGGGTATTATATCAGTATATAACTGGTATTATATCAGTATATAACTGGGTATTATATCAGTATATAACTGGGTATTATATCAGTATATAACTGGTATTATATCAGTATATAACTGGTATTATATCAGTATATAAACTAGGTATTATATCAGTATATAACTGGGTATTATATCAGTATATAACTGGGTATTATATCAGTATATACTGGGTATTATATCAGTATATAACTGGGTATTATATCAGTATATAACTGGTATTATATCAGTATATAACTGGTATTATATCAGTATATAAACTGGGTATTATATCAGTATATAACTGGGTATTATATCAGTATATAAACTGGTATTATATCAGTATATAACCGGTATTATATCAGTATATAACTGGGTATTATATCAGTATATAACTGGGTATTATATCAGTATATAAACTGGGTATTATATCTGCATATAAACTGGGTATTATATCTGCATATAAACTGGGTATTATATCAGCATATAAACTGGGTATTATATCAGTATATAACTGGGTATTATATCAATATATAACTGGGTATTATATCAGTATATAACTGGTATTATATCAGTATATAAACTGGGTATTATATCAGTATATAACTGGTATTATATCAGTATATAACTGGTATTATATCAGTATATAAACTGGTATTATATCAGTATTTAACCGGTATTATATCAGTATATAACTGGGTATTATATCAGTATATAATGTGGTATTATATCAGTATATAATGTGGTATTATATCAGTATATAAACTGGGTATTATATCAGTATATAAACTGGGTATTATATCAGTATATAACTGGTATTATATCAGTATATAACTGTATTATATCAGTATATAACTGGTATTATATCAGTATATTACTGTAACGGAAGCTGAGAAGGGACCGCGTCACCTTCTGCCGTCGTTCCTGGGTCTCTCCTTCTCGACGCAGATAAGCGCCGTCAGATGCACCAGTTGAAGGATGGACAGTCACTGAAAAAGCCGCAGGATCGCTGGAAGCAGGGAAGAGTCCACGTCGCCGCCTGACAGTCCACGAAGTTAGGTTGCAGGAAACTGGCAGCAGGCGGTCGGCGATTCAGGATACTTGGCGCAGATGGGTATCAGAGTGGATACTTTAGACCATAAGCAATACAAGACTCCAGGACTCCTTGTTCACTCCAAAACAGAACTCACTTTATTGGCAAAGACCACAGATATTTATACAGAAATCTTGCATTGCCTCTTATGGGGAAACCAGGTACAATAGGCTTAATCCAATCATTTCACAGTAGACAAAAGGGCAACAGACGATGGCCCAACAAACACAATAACTCAGACATGATTGCATTTCAGATACAAAAAAGGTTGATGGACAAAGACTTGAGGTTTTGAACTAATTACCACACTGCAGGGGTTCTGACTGCATTTCACAATGGTTAAGTTAACACCCAGCAGGAGGTCTGGCTACAGTACACATAGTCAGTGCCTTGAGGGACTACAATACATATTGAAAGTAAATATGTTCAAACTCAAATGATTAACCCTTTGCAGGTCAGAAGAGTTTGCAGCACCCAAGCCTTGAATTGTTCTTTCCTCTGGTACAGCTGCCTATCCACATAAGGCTAGCCAAAGTCTCTTAGTCCAGGATAAGGGCTTGAGAGATCGTATGCCAGGGCACAAAGGAGTGTCCAATATCCATAATCCTTGGGCCCAGGGGTGAATAAATGCCATGCCCAGACAAGAGCTCCCAGTAACGGGTAGGATCCGTTACATTTCTCCCCCTTTTTTGTACCAAGCCAGCGGTTGCAATAGGAAATGCTGGCTTGGCGATGTAAGAGAGCATTGCTGCTGTGAGCCCCTTGTCCGGGCCTGGTAATAGAAACAAGTCCTTTGTCCTGAACCAGGGGTACAGTCTTGGTTCTTAATCCTGGGCCAGGGATATTGGTGCCTGCTGGCCCTGGCAATCACCAAATTGGGCGGCCTCTCCTGGCTATGCTCCACTCAGAGCTGGAGTCCAATGTTGGGGTTAGACCCTCCTGGGTCTGGGCCAGGGGCTCAGGGTCCAGAGCCAGTACATACGGTGGATCTCCCTGGGGCAATTGTGTCTCTGGATCCTCAGGGACCTGGAATCAAAGTGTGGGGAGAGGGGCACATCTCCCCCTTTTAGTTGGGCAAGTGCCCCAGAGGGACAGGAGAGGATGTTTGTCCCACTCCCCTGTGCTGGGGCAACGTTCTGGGGCACATTCCAACCCCCCATGCAGAACTCAGGGAATTCAGGGGGCACAATCGTTGGGCTGGGGATGAGGACTGTTGTCCCATTCATCCCAGCCAGAGTTTCACAGGGCCTGGTGCGCTCGCTCCCACGCCCCACGCCAGGGGTTACAAGGGTGCTGATGGGGAACGCATTCCCACCCATCAGTTCACAGTTCAAATCCACAGGAGGAAATGGGTCTTGGGGCAACATCCAGGGTCTTCCGGGCAGTAGCAGCACTGCAGTGAGGCAGTGTGTTGGACCCTTCTTCTTTCTGGCCCCTCACATCAGGGCCATCTCTTCTCTTGGGGAGGAGGGCACTCTCAATCCTTCTAGCCATCTTATCCATGTACCTGGAGAATAACATTCTGCCCCTTCTCCAGGGCAACAGCAACAGGGGACGGACTGGGGCTGCTGGTGGGGACCTGCATCTCCTTCACCACAGCAGGGGTTTCCAGACCCTGGTGAGCTCGCTCCCACTCACCAGGTCAGGGTTTACAGGGGGGGCTGATGGGGCACTCTTCTCCACCCATCAGTTCACACAACATATCCTCAGGAGGGCCAGCAGCACTGCTCTCTTCCAGTCCGCTGGGGTCCTCCTCTTGTAGGCCATCACTTTCCAGGGCCTTCTCTGCCTTGAGGGAGACCACAGTCCCATCCCTCAAGGCGGCATCCTCTGTGGCCCTGGAGAGCACATACCGCTCCACTTCCAGGGCGTTTTCCAACCCCACAGGGGGCATCATCTTGGGGCTGCTGGTGAGCTCTTCCACACTCACTACAGCAGGGGGGTCATAGGGACTGATGGGCTCTCTCCACCCATCAGCTGGGACATATAATCGCTGCTGGTGGGGACCTGCATCTCATCCACCGCAGCTGGAAAGACAGGGGAAGGGGCAAACATGCCTATCAGGGGAGACGTCTGTCCCATCCCCTGATGCCGAGGCATCTTCTTCACTGAGGAGGAACGCATTCCCACTCCTCAGCTCAGGGAAAATACAGTTCAGGGGCAAAGGGGTATCAGGAAGGACGATTTTCCCACTCCTGATGCAGGGGCAACAACAGGGGCACTGGTGAGGAACGAATTCCCACTCACCAGTGTGGGGTGAACAGGGGAAACTCCATCCAGGTCCTCAGCTTCACTGAGGCCCTCCTCAGATGAGTGACCCCCCCAGTTTTCTTCTTCCTCTAGGGCCTCCCGAATTTCTTGCACTAATTTGGCATACATGTATTCCACCTCACACTCCAACTGACTGTGTCGCTCAAGTCCTCTTGCAAGCTCATGGGACGTACCCCCCTAGCATATCTTCTCGTTTGGCCAAAAGCTCCAAGAAACGGTCGTTTTCTGGACTGCCAAAGTTCGAATCCCACAGATAAGCATCCCATACCAGCCCTTGGATCTTACATCGCAAGCGGGCCGGGGAGAAGGTTACTGGGAGCACGGGGCCATACTCTTGTTCAATGTGATTTACCAGCATCCAGTAGGCATCTTGCATCCGTAGCTCTCTGTGATGCAACCACCCAGTTCTGGAATAAAGTCATTTACAATATCGCCAGCCAGAAACTCCACTGAGACCGGATTAATTCAAAGCGATCCTCATATGACCCAAAAGCATCCTCCATATCTCACTTGATGCAACCGATGAATGAAGGAGAAATCCCACCGCTATGCCACCAATGTAACGGAAGCTGAGAAGGGACCGCGTCACCTTCCGCCGTCGTTCCTGGGTCTCTCCTTCTCGACGCAGATAAGCGCCGTCAGATGCACCAGTTGAAGGATGGACAGTCACTGGAAAAAGCCGCAGGATCGCTGGAAGCAGGGAAGAGTCCACGTCGCCGCCTGACAGTCCACGAAGTTAGGTTGCAGGAAACTGGCAGCAGGCGGTCGGCGATTCAGGATACTTGGCGCAGATGGTATCAGAGTGGATACTTTAGACCATAAGCAATACAAGACTCCAGGACTCCTTGTTCACTCCAAAACAGAACTCACTTTATTGGCAAAGACCACAGATATTTATACAGAAATCGTGCATTGCCTCTTATGGGAAACCAGGTACAATAGGCTTAATCCAATCATTTCACAGTAGACAAAAGGGCAACAGACGATGGCCCAACAAACACAATAACTCAGACATGATTGCATTTCAGATACAAAAAAGGTTGATGGACAAAGACTTGAGGTTTTGAACTAATTACCACACTGCAGGGTTCTGACTGCATTTCACAATGGTTAAGTTAACACCCAGCAGGAGGTCTGGCTACAGTACACATAGTCAGTGCCTTGAGGGACTACAATACATATTGAAAGTAAATATGTTCAAACTCAAATGATTAACCCTTTGCAGGTCAGAAGAGTTTGCAGCACCCAAGCCTTGAATTGTTCTTTCCTCTGGTACAGCTGCCTATCCACATAAGGCTAGCCAAAGTCTCTTAGTCCAGGATAAGGGCTTGAGAGATCGTATGCCAGGGCACAAAGGAGTGTCCAATATCCATAATCCTTGGGCCCAGGGGTGAATAAATGCCATGCCCAGACAAGAGCTCCCAGTAACGGGTAGGATCCGTTACAATTACTGGGTATTATATCAGTATATAACTGGTATTATATCAGTATATAAACTGGGTATTATATCAGTATATAACTGGTATTATATCAGTATATAACTGGGTATTATATCAGTATATAACTGGTATTATATCAGTATATAAACTAGGTATTATATCAGTATATAACTGGGTATTATATCAGTATATAACTGGGTATTATATCAGTATATAACTGGTATTATATCAGTATATAACTGGTATTATATCAGTATATAAACTGGGTATTATATCAGTATATAACTGGGTATTATATCAGTATATAACTGGGTATTATATCAGTATATAACTGGTATTATATCAGTATATAAACTGGTATTATATCAGTATATAACCGGTATTATATCAGTATATAACTGGGTATTATATCAGTATATAACTGGTATTATATCAGTATATAAACTGGTATTATATCAGTATATAAACTGGGTATTATATCAGTATATAACTGGGTATTATATCAGTATATAACTGGGTATTATATCAGTATATAAACTGGTATTATATCAGTATATAACTGGTATTATATCAGTATATAAACTGGGTATTATATCAGTATATAACTGGGTATTATATCAGTATATAACTGGGTATTATATCAGTATATAACTGGTATTATATCAGTATATAACTGGGTATTATATCAGTATATAACTGGGTATTATATCAGTATATAACTGGGTATTATATCAGTATATAACTGGTATTATATCAGTATATAACTGGGTATTATATCAGTATATAACTGGGTATTATATCAGTATATAACTGGGTATTATATCAGTATATAACTGGGTATTATATCAGTATATAAACTGGTATTATATCAGTATATAAACTGGTATTATATCAGTATATAACTGGTATTATATCAGTATATAAACTAGGTATTATATCAGTATATAAACTGGGTATTATATCAGTATATAACTGGGTATTATATCAGTATATAACTGGGTATTATATCAGTATATAACTGGGTATTATATCAGTATATAACTGGTATTATATCAGTATATAACTGGGTATTATATCAGTATATAACTGGGTATTATATCAGTATATAACTGGTATTATATCAGTATATAACTGGGTATTATATCAGTATATAACTGGGTATTATATCAGTATATAACTGGGTATTATATCAGTATATAAACTGGTATTATATCAGTATATAAACTGGTATTATATCAGTATATAACTGGTATTATATCAGTATATAAACTAGGTATTATATCTGTATATAAACTGGCATTATATCAGTATATAAACTAGGTATTATATCTGTATATAAACTGGGTATTATATCTGTATATAAACTGGGTATTATATCAGTATATAACTGGTATTATATCAGTATATAACTGGGTATTATATCGGTATATATCTGGGAATTATATCGGTATATAACTGGGTATTATATCAGTATATGACTGGGTATTATATCGGTATATAAACTGGGTATTATATCAGTATATAACTGGGTATTATATCAATATATAACTGGGTATTATATCGGTATATAACTGGTATTATATCAGTATATGAGTGGGTATTATATCAGTATATAACTGGGTATTATATCAGTATATGAGTGGGTATTATATCAGTATATAACTGGTATTATATCAGTATATAACTGGGTATTATATCGGTATATAACTGGTATTGTATCGGTATATAACTGGGTATTATATTAGTATATAAACTGGGTATTATATCAGTATATAACTGGGTATTATATCAGTATATAACTGGGTATTATATCAGTATATAACTGGTATTATATCAGTATATAACTGGTATTATATCAGTATATAACTGGGTATTATATCAGTATATAAACTAGATATTATATCGGTATATAAACTGGGTATTATATCAGTATATAAACAGGGTATTATATCAGTATATAACTGGTATTATATCAGTATATAACTGGTATTATATCAGTATATAAACTGGGTATTATATCAGTATATAAACTGGGTATTATATCAGTATATAACTGGGTATTATATCAGTATATAAACTTGGTATTATATCAGTATATAACTGGTATTATATCAGTATATATCTGGGTATTATATCAGTATATAACTGGTATTATATCATATATAACTGGGTATTATATCAGTATATATAACTGGGTATTATATCAGTTTATTATCTCTCCTCTTCTATCACATTCATGTACATTTCTTCTCTCTGTTGGGTCTTTTCTAGTGTTGAGCGAGCGTGCTCGGCCGATGCTCGGATCGGCTCGAGCATCGCTCTGCTCGGCACATGGCGGTACTCGTACGAGTACCGCCATGTGCTCGCCCGACATGTTCGGGTGAAGGGGATCTGTGCCGGAAGAGGCACAGATCCGAAGACTCCGCTGGACCACCAGGGACTGGAGGTACGGGGGCATTGCGGAGATGAAGGGGGCATTGCGGAGATGAAGGGGGACATTGTGGAAGAGGGGCATAGACTCTATGCCCCTCTTCCACAATGTCCCCCTTCATCTCCGCTATGCCCCTCTTCCACAATGTCCCCCTTCATCTCCGCTATGCCCCTCTTCCACAATGTCCCCCTTCATCTCCTATGCCATAGAGGAGATGAAGGGGGACATTGTGGAAGAGGGGCATAGCGGAGATGAAGGGGGACATTGTGGAAGAGGGGCATAGAGTCTATGCCCCTCTTCCACAATGTCCCCCTTCATCTCCGCTATGCCCCTCTTCCACAATGTCCCCCTTCATCTCCTCTATGGCATAGGAGATGAAGGGGGACATTGTGGAAGAGGGGCATAGCGGAGATGAAGGGGGACATTGACCAGGCACCCTCCGCTCATCAGAGCAGGGGGTGCCTGGTTTAATGCTCGAGTGCTCCCATGCTTTTCAATGGGGCTCGGGTGCTCGGCCGAGCACTCGAGCCTCAGGGGGTGCTCGGTCAGAGCACCCGAGCACCCGAGCATCGGGGTGCTCGCTCATCATTAGTCTTTTCTCCTTGTTTTTGGCTTCTCCTCAGGAGACTCCTGACCATACAGACCAGCAGGCCGCTGTACAAAGCGAATACCGCCATCTTGGTGTAGAGGTGAATCCGATGCACTGACCCTGGAACAGACACTCAGGTTAGTGACGCACCGAGGCTGATGTACTAAGAAGGGCCGGAGTAAGTCTGGGGCAAATCACAGGGGGCAAATAAACACTCCCCATTGAATTAAATGGGGCTTTTAACCCCTTGAATTCTAGAGAGGTCTGTAATGCATTGCAAATCATTCAAGGGATTAAAAGACACATTAAATCAATAGGGATATTTAATTACCCCTGCGGTGCCGTTGGTTTGCCCCTGAATTGTTCCTCTTTACTTTGTGCATATGGCCGAAAAATGTTTCTTTCCAAAATGTTCTGAAAAAATTCTGCTAATCCCATCGATATTCATAAGGGACATTATGTTTTACATTCCAGTCTAAAGATGACACTATTGTGATCAGAATTTCCAAACATCCACTTTCTGCCCTTAGTTAAGGGTCTTTATGGGCGCTGGGCACCTCTGAGTACCGGCTGGTTCAGATCTCGTGCCATAAGACTGGGCATGTGAGTTACCATCTAATCAACAGTGGGCCATATGCACCAGGATAAAGAGGTGCAACTCCAGAACATACCAACTGCTCCATAGGGGGAATAAACATTCCCAAAATTCCCATTGAATTAAATAGGGATTTTATCTCCTTGTATACGAGAAGTGAATCAATGCATTGGAGAACTTTCTAGCATTCAACAGGTTAGAAAATCAGTTGCTGTTTTTGTTGACCTCCTATAGTGCAGGTAGTTTACACTCCTTTATCTTCCTGCTTATAGCCCTGTGTCATTATAATAGGTCTTTGTGCATCAGGATTTAAATCCTTTTGATAACAAATAAATCCTTCATGTCCTCTGTCTACCAATACTGAAGTGGGGATGTATCATATCACACACGATACCCATCTGTATTCCTGCTCGAAAATATCTACCCCGGTCAAACTGCCTTGTCACTGGACACTGTGGGATGTATCATATCATACACAAAACCCATCTGTATTCCTACTCCGAAATATCCACCCCGGTCACACTGCCTTGTCACTGGACACTGTCGGATGTATCATATCACACACAATACCCATCTGTATTTCTGCTCTAAAATATGCACCCCGGTTACACTGCCTTGTCACTGGACACTATGGGATGTATCATATCACACACGATACCCATCTGTATTACTGCTCCAAAATATCTACCCCATTCACACTGCCTTGTCACTGGACACTATGGGATGTATCATATCACACGCGATACCCATCTGTATTCCTCCTCAAAAAATCTACCCTAGTCACACTGCCTTGTCACTGGACACTATGGGATGTATCATATCACACACAAAACCCATCTGTATTCCTGATCTGAAATATCCACTCCGGTCACACTGCCTTGTCACTGGACACTGTGATATATACAATATCATACACAAAACCCATCTGTATTCCTGCTCCGAAATATCCACCCCAGTCACACTGCCTTATCACTGGACACTATGGGATGTATCATATCATACACGATACCCATCTGTATTTCTGCTCTGAAATATCCACCCCGGTCAGACTGCCTTGTCACTGGACTCTGTGGGATGTATCATATCATACACGATACCCATCTGTATTCCTGATCCAAAATATCCACTGCAACACTGCAGGTTTTCAGGATATCCGTGCTTCTTAACAGGTGGATAATCAGTAACCCAGTCACTAACCTGGCCGCAATATCAGTAACATACACAAGCCACCCATTTGGGCACTGTGTCACTGATAGACACACATCACTCACATGAGCACAGTATGGCTGACATAATATATCATTCACATGGGTACCATATGGCTTGCAGACACATCACCCACTGGGGCTCTGTATGGCTTACAGACACACTTCACATCACTCACCTGGGCGCTGTATGGTTGACAGACACATGTCACTCACTTTGGTAGTGCATGGCTGACAGTCATATGTCACTGATCTGGGCACAGTACGGTTGATAGATACACATTCCACACCTAGGTATATGATGAGTGTATTTCAGGTGTGTGTGTATGTCAATCACATTAGTATGGCTGACATACACACTCACCTGACCATAGCATGGCTGACATAAGTATGTCACTCACCTGGGCACAGCATGGCTGAAATAAATATATCACTCACCTGGGCACAGTATGGCGGACAGACATGTCACTTACTTGGGTATTGTATGGCTGACATACACACATAATGGGCTTGGGTTCTGTATAGCTGATAGACACGTCACTCACCTGGGCACCTTATGGCTAGTAATATACAAACGTCACTCACCTGGGTACATAATGGCTGTCATTCACACATCATTCACCTGGCACTGTGTGTCTGACTGTCTGGTGCTGTGATTCATACAGGATCAGATTTAATAAAGTTTTGTGTAAGGAATAAAATCACATGGGAAGAACACCACACGAGGCAGAGACAACCGGTTGTGGTATCTCCTGATCTCTTACTATCTCTATTATTAAATTAAGACATATACCCTAGTATAACCCTCTAATATATACTATCTTAGTTATTGCCATCACACAATTAAGGAGCTTATTTTGATAACTCCAGTGTTTATCCCAACCATGACTTGACTCACATTGGTGCTTTTTTTAATCTTTAATTTACTTTATAATAAAAGTTAAGTTGTATATTATCTATACCCCCATTATTCTTGGGTCAATCCACTATGCCTGCATAAAGAAGGGGTGGGTCTGGGGAGATGATAAGATCTGGTTTGTTTCTTTTTCATTAATGTAATTGTACCAATTTGAGATCAGCACATTCCCTTTAGTGTAGAGTTCACACCCTTTACTAGGTAAGGGGTGCAGCTCTATCTCTTTCCTAGTCAGGTGTGACTTACCTGGGCAGGACAACTGGACTGGGAGACTGCTTGCCTCACTCACTGGGTTCTTCATGGAGCAACTGACATTCACTGGTACCATAGAAGACATTGAGATCTGATTCCCACTAATATTCCAGGAACTGCCCAGAAGGACGAGTTCTCCATGTACTGTCCAGGAGTACGAGACATTTACCCCTCCTTGTCCCACACAAGTGACCACAGTTTGGCCATCCGGAAGGCATAAGATATTCACATGAGGGACAGACACTTTTTCTGAGGGGAAAAAACCAGGACTGGTCAGGAAATAAATATCAGATCTTGGAGCAGTGAATGTGAGGATATATATATATATATATTAAAACTGGGAGGAGTGGATACATTTCATGAGCTCAAAACCATTTTACAAGGAGTAAAGACCACATAGTCACATCCGATTCAGTGTAGTATCACTGACATAAATCTGCTTCAGCAAATGGTAACTTTCACTGGTGAACGTAATAACGAGTTAAGAAAAAAAGTACAAATACAGAAATAAGGAGAAGAAAGGAAAAAGTGAGACAGAGGATATTCCACG
Source organism: Rhinophrynus dorsalis (assembly GCA_037306005.1). Classification (NCBI taxonomy): domain Eukaryota; kingdom Metazoa; phylum Chordata; class Amphibia; order Anura; family Rhinophrynidae; genus Rhinophrynus; species Rhinophrynus dorsalis. The sequence goes on from JBBDGT010000230.1 coordinate 43,474, forward strand.
TCAGGCAGCACAACCCTGGAGGGGGGAGGGAAGTGGGTGACCTCATACAGGGCACAATTTGGAGGGGGTACCGGAGGTAGAATGACACCACATCGCACCTCTCCCCATCTCAGTTCAGTGCACATCACAGGGGCGGGTATCCCTGACCAACAGTCATCCGAGAATAAGAGTGTCTAAAGAAATATAGGCCCTTCCTTGTCCTCGTGAGGGAGTCTTAGTGTGGGGGGAGGACTAGAGGTGAGTTGCTTGTCTTCCATGAAAGCCAAGAGGTCCAAATCTTCCCATATTGTGAGAAAAGTAACAGTGCCAACAGCATGAAGTTCCTCTAAATTACCAGTAGAGAGGAGCCTTGAGTGCCATATGGTTAGAGAAGGTGGAAAAGGTCAAGCCATAGGGGAGGTATAGTTAGTTTGGCCCTGTTAGTAAGTAAAAAAGTCTAAGCATTGGTTTTTGTGACGGTACCAGTGGACCCCCCAGTCTGGGTGTACCACAGTTTTCACCAGGCAAGACTAGTGTACTGTTTTAGAATCAGCCCTTTATTGAATGGAACACACTGCTTATATCCACTTACAGAGACTCTTATCAAGATCAGCATGTAAACTAGGACTTGGAACAGTGTTTCTACGCTGGACCAATCAGCCACCAACACCCTTATCAGGATAAGCATGCAAATTAGGACTTGAAAAATAGACATTTTTAACTGGCTCATAAATAACCTCCCCTGATTGGTCAAGGAAGCACAGCAGGAATCAATTAACTTTCCTTAGCACAGACCTGGAGTATATTGGAAGCAAATCCCAACCCCCACTATCTCTGCACTCTAGCTCCCCAATATCAAATCCTGTTACAGACTTTATATTATAACACCCCACACTATTACATTATACCACACAATATACAATACAGCGAGCAATATATTAAATGTTATAGTCCTGGAGGTGAACGTCACCACATGTCCCTGTGCTGATTCCCCCAATCAGTCCAAGGGCAGTCCTTTTCTGTGACTCCCTGTGCCCATCAAGCAGCACAGGGTGACTTAGACCCACAAGGGGACTGGGACGCTGGGAAAGCCGCTTCCCCATGCATAGAGTCCATAGTCTGTAGGAAAGGGACTGGCCCACAGGCCCCTCAGGAGCCAAGGACCCGGTGGTTCCTGTGACAGTTTTGTTAGTGTACAGATCTCTGGTAAAGCGGCAAAAAGAAACATTTCTGAAGACAGTGGGAGGCCAGTTGAGAGGATCTCATTGATCTCAACAAAAAAAAACAATAAAATAAAGTAGGATTTTATAAGGCACTCAACCTACATCTCTAAATAATTACCACCATGTATTAGTATTAAAAATTAAGTATATTTATTCAACATCTTAAACATAGACACACAGAAAAAATGGAGCCAAACATGTAAAGCCCCCCCATAGTTACAGTATGGAACACCAATGTCTGCATCACCATCCCATATCTGCATATCCCCAAGCTTAAAAAAAAAATATAGACCCAGAACATTGGCGCCAGAAAATAGAGCTCGGCCATAAAAAGAAAAATTAATAACAGTCTGAAAACGGAGGATGATAATGAATATGAAAAATGAATAGTAAGTGATGATAAATGAAATGATGTTTAGTCCGTTAATAGTCATATGATATAAACATTCTCGCCAGAGTTATTCTATCATAATCACAGCATCAATATGGCAATATAATATCTCAATTCCGTATGATGTTTAAAGTTCTCCTGTCAATGGTCATGATGGATATGGATACATGGTTGGTAAGTATTGAACTTGATGTTAAACATCATGTACAGGTATGATGATTTTATATTATTGGTGTATCTACATTTGGGATTGTGCACCCGGGCTTGAGTTTTTGTAGGAGTGAGTGCTTTCCACTTATGACTATGTGCAGGTATGATGATATATATGTGCAACTGAGTCTGGCGGGTTAGTAACAGGACATAATGAGATGTAAAGGGAGCAGAGCTGACAATATTGTCAATAGGAATAACATCACCGTCCCAAATACCTTCCTGCTCCTTCCATGGAGCCTACTGCCACTCACAAGTCGCCTTATCCCGTACAGCTTTAAAGATACTCATTCCTTCCACCAACAATCCGTATCGTTTCTGACCTCAGATACATCAGCTTAAGAATATTTTCACCATCCACTTCTAGGCAGTGTAATTCTGGCTTCGGATATATCAACACAGGTCATCAGTTATCTTATTCCTCCGCAATGTATATAAATATAACTTTCAGCCTGTGGCCGGCCACATATATCTTTCTTCATAACGGCATTCGTGCTCCCATATCATCGTCAACGCGTTTTGTCCGCACATCCGCAGACTTTCTCAAGGCCAAAACAATCAGTAGATCCAGGTCACACCTTTTAACTCCTAAAACTCGGAAGTTAAAATAAGGGGAGGATGCCTGCTTCTCTGTCTCATCCTTCCATGTCCCTGCCTTCTTCTTTTTTAGACAGGGTGGAGGGATGCGAAGGACAAGGAGGGGTGCCAGGAAGAGGAAAAGCGAAACACAAGGACAAAAACAAAGACAAAAACAAGGGTATATGAGTATAGGTAATGGTGAATCTCAGGATCAGTTAGTTGACAGTAAGACCATAGTCAACCTTACGGATTTTGAACTAAGTGAGGCACATATATCACTTCTCAGTAAGGGTCTTTCATTCTCCCCGATAAGGGGGGGTGTAACAGATCCTACACGTTACTTGAGCCCCTTGTCTGGACCTCAAACTATTTATCCAAAGACTATGGACATTTATTACTGTTTGGACTCTGTGCTGTGTCTTGGCGTACAAACTGTACAGCTATTCCCTAAGAGAAAGACTTAAATTCATAGACTTTGGATCACATAGTATGTTTAATGTATGGCAAACGTTTTAGTTATTGTAAGTAGTATGTTTGAGGGTTTACACACTCACTGATTACCAGTTGGCGGGGACCGGCGCAGTGTGCGATCAGCGCCACCGGATCGAACGTTCAGCGGCGGGGGCAAGAGGTCAAAGCTGGGTCAGTCAAAACCCTGCAGTAGGCATGCAAATATCTTACATAGCCTAAAATATGTATTGCAGCCACTCCAGCCATTTGACTATGTGTACTGTAGCTAGACCCCCTGCTGTGTGTTAATTAAGCCTTTGTGAACTGCAGTCAGACCCCCTGCCATGTGGTAATTAGTTCAAGTCCTCAAGTCTTTGTTCAATCAAACCCTTTTGTATCTGAAATGTAATCATGTCTGAGTCATTGTATCTGTCAAGACCATCTGTTGTTGGCCTTTGTCTGATGTATTATGATTGGATCACGCCCTTTTGTATCTGGTTTCACCCATCAGTGTATAAATATCTGTGGTTTGTGTCAATAAAGTGAGTTATGTTTGGAGTGAACATGGAGTCCTGGAGTCTTGTATTGCTTATGGTCTAAAGTGTCCACTCTGATACCCATCTGTGCCAAGTATCCTGAATCGTTGACCGCCTGCTGCCAGTTTCCTGTGACCTAACTTTGTGGACTGTCAGTCGGCGACGTGGACTCTTCCCTGCTTCCAGCGATCCTGCGGCTGTTTCCAGTGACTGTCCATACTTCAACTGGTGCATCTGACGGCGCTTATCTGGCGTTGAGAAGGAGAGACCCGGGAACGACGGCGGAAGGTGACGCGGTCCCTTCTCAGCTTCCGTTACAGGGGGGGAATGAATTTGAGGTTATTAAAGATTTACATCTATTCTCTAGAAAAATACTGTTGAGGAAATTATATCAAGAGAAAGATGATGTACAGTTAAGAGATAAAGAAATTCTGTATATATTGGAGGATTTAAAATCTGAAAGTTTTGTTAATGATGAGGTAGAATTAATGAAAAATGAAGAAAAATGTTTTACTGATTTAAGACCAAAAACTAAGATAATGCCTCCATTGAGCCTTAGTCCACATGAACAGGCCTTTACTGAAGCGGTTCAAAAAGATTTACAGTTGTTGAATTTGGAGTCTACTGTTGATGATAATCTATCCAGAGATGAAAGGTGGGCATTAATGGACCTCCAAAAACATTCTGACATCATTATCAAAGCCAAGTGATAAAGGAGGAAATGTTGTGCTATTAAGCAAAGAGATGTATTTGAAAGAGATTAAAGGTCAATTACAGGATAGGAGATGTTATGGCAGGGGATCCAGCAATAGTGATACAGCAAAAATTGAAAACAAACTTGGACTGGGCTTTGGAAGAGAACTTTAATAAGCAGAAGTGAATATAAGTTCATGTATGTGGAACATCCTGTGGTTCCAACACTGTATATCCTGCCAAAAATTCATAAGTCATTGTCGAATCCTCCGGGTCGCCCGGTGATATCAGGGATAGGCGGTGTATTAAAAAATATAAGCAGACACTAGGTTGCAACCGTTTGTAACATCACTTCCGTCATATGTTCAGGATATGGGGGATGTAATAAAACGCCTTACCGATCTAAGTGTACAAACGAGTTCTTACTTGGTTGTTCTCGATTTAGAGTCCTTGTATACATCCATACCACATGAGGTGGGGATTAGAACTTTTCAAATGTATTTTAATTCATATAGATAGAATTTCTCACGCCAAAGTGAGTTTATCATTGATATGTTGCATTTTATTCTAAATAATAACTATTTTGTATTTGGTAATAAATTCTATAAGCAATGCTGTGGTGTGGCCATGGGGGCAACGTGTGCACCAACCTATGCGTGCCTCCACCTTGGTTGGTGGGAGCAATCGGTGGTGGGGGATGCATGTGGTTTTTGTGAGCACGTCGCTCTGTGGATTAGATATATCGATGATATATTCATGGTGTGGGATGGTAGTAAAAAAGAATTAGATCCGTTCATTAAAGATCTTAATCAGAACGACTTGAATATTCATCTAACGTATTCTAGTAGCCTTGATATGGTTGATTTTTTGGATTTACAAATTTATAAAGAAAATGATGTGTTAAAAACCAAAACATTTAGGAAACCAACTTCGTGTAATACACTTCTTCATGCAAGTTGTCATCTTCCTTCTGAGATTAGGAGTATTCCTTATGGACAGTACCTCAGACTGAGAAGGAATTGCAGTGATGTGGAAGTCTATAAAATGCAAGCCAAGGATCTTACTGATAGGTTCTTACAAAGAGGCAATTCATTCAGAGCTCTTCGACGAAGTTATAATAGAGCTTTGAATTCTGATAGAGAAAAACTTATCTTTGATCAAAAGAAGAAAAAAAGACAAGATGATAATAGGGTCCGGTTTATCACAGGTTATGGTACCCATTGGCAAATTCTTAGATCGGTACTGTTACGGTTTTTTAGGACTCTCAGACCAAATAAGTGAAAATAAAGCACACTTTATTAAAGTGAATAAGGCACATGTACGCCCTCTAGGGGCGGTAGGTAATACACTGGAAAGTAAACTGAGATATTTACAATGGTAATAGCACAAAAGACATAAATGCAAAACAGTATGCACTAGGATGATATTGACCCCCAAGGGGTTAATGTCCATATAACAGTCTGTCTCAGATGTGGAGGTTTGACACGCCCTGGATGTTAAAAAGGCTGTGCTGGATAGACAAAGTTCATCAAGTGCTGAGGATAGAGCTGCCTTGCCAAGGTGTTGGATGGTAAGCAGAAAGGGAAACAACTTAGCCCCCACGGGCGTAGTTACAGGAACTGCTTTCGTTTGTGCAAGTGCCAATAGCCCCCACGGGCGTAACGGAAACCGGCCGGCGTGCAAGAGCTAACAGCCACCAGAAGTGTAATCGAATGTTGTAATAAGAGAGCAAGAGCCACTAGCCCCCTCGGGCTTAGTACCGGATGAGCCAACACTGAAGCCTTTCTGCTAACACTCTGTGTCAATGATATCGTCGGTAACCAATACTGGAGAGCCTAAAGCGCCCAAACGGCCCAACTGTGTGAACACTCTGCAATGGTGGACTAGAGTTGCCGACGGAGAGCGGCCAACTCAGCAGCAGTATCACGGGTAACGAGGCTCGTACAGGAGATAACTAGAGTGAATTCGAGGCAGCACTGCAAGAGTTAAAATGCACGTTTACTTGAGGCTTCAGCGCTACTGCAAGGCTCTGCACAGGGAGGAAGGCCCACAGCATACACACCACTCTGCACAAGGAACGAGGCACAGCACTAAATCGAGGGAAGCACCAGGCAAGGCAGTCACTCTGACGCGGGCAGCAGAGACTGGAAATGTCGCGGCGGCGACAACTGAAACGCAGGTCACTGGAACAAGCTGGAAGTCGATCTTCGGAGCAGGAAGCCAGCCGGGTCGGGTCAGAGCACGTAGGAGGCAGTCATACAGGCCGGGTCATACACGAGCAGGAACGTCAGTCTAGCCGAGTCAGGATCCAAGGGTGGTACGCAGACGAGCCGGGTCATACACAAGCAGGTACACTGGAGAATGGTCAGGACAAGCCGAATCGGTACACAGGAACTCAGAATACTGGAACACAGCAACAGCACTACTGGCTCAGGAACACCACGAAAGGGCATCTGACAGATGTGATAGCCAGGTATAAAAAGGTCATCCGGGGGCGGGTCAAACCCAGACAGCAAATCAATGCCAGCCACAACTGGGAGTGACAGGAATCACAGGCACTGTGATAGTACCCCCCTCTCAAAGACCCCCTCTCCTAGCCTGAGGTCTGGGTTTTAAAGGATATTTAGAGTGAAAGCTGCATACTAATCTCGGAGCATGGAGATCCCCCTGATCAACCCAAGAACGTTCCTCAGGGCCATAGCCCTTCCAATGAACCAGATATTGCAGCTTTCCTCTAAATCTCCTGGAATCAATAATACTCTGGACTCCATATTTTTCCTGGCCCTGGACGTCCACCGGCCCAGGAATCACTGGCGTAGAAGTATAACGATTGCACACCAAGGGTTTCAGGAGTGACACGTGGAACACATTATGAATGTGCATAGAGGGTGGAAGCTCCAGAGCATAAGAAACCGGATTAATCTTGCGGATAATCTTAAAAGGACCAATGAACCGGGGAGCCAGTTTATTGGATGGCACTTGTAAATTGAGGTTTCTGGATGACAGCCATACCCTGTCCCCAACCTGAAATGAGACCGCTGGAAGGCGTCTGCGATTAGCGTGCCTTTGCTGCCGCCTGAAAGACTGACTGAGGGACCTTTGAACCTGTGCCCAAGTGGAACGGAGTCGTGCCAAATGCTCGTCTAGAGCAGGAATCTGCTGCGCCTGAAAGGAGTCCGGGAGCAGACAAGGCTGGAAACCATAATTCACAAGAAACGGGGAGCTCCCGGACGATAAGTTAACCGCACAGTTTCTGGCAAACTCTGCCCATGGCAACAGGTCAGCCCAATTATCATGATGATCGGTGACAAAGCAGCGCAGGAATTGTTCCAGTCCCTGATTGGCACGCTCAGCGGCCCCATTCGTCTGGGGATGGTAGGCAGAGGAAAATGACAACTGGATGCCCATCTGACCACAAAATGCCCTCCAGAACCTAGACACGAACTGGCTCCCATGGTCGGAGACAATCACTCTGGGCACTCCGTGCAGACGGAACACCTCTCTGGCAAAAACTATAGCCAATTCCTGAGCCGATGGAAGGCCAGTCAGAGGCACAAAATGTGCCATCTTAGAGAATCTATCGACCACCATAAGAATGAACGTGTAACCTCTAGATGCCGGTAGTTCTCCCAAGAAGTCAATGGATATATGAGACCACGGACGATCTCCGTTAGGGACCGGTTGCAATAAGCCCACGGGGAGATGCCTAGGGGTCTTGGCACGGGCACAAGTGGTACAAGCTGCCGTAAAAGCGGCGCAGTCAGCTCTCAACGTAGGCCACCAAAATAACTGTGAGAGGGACCATACTAGTTGGTCCCTACCAATATGCCCAGCAGCTTTAGAGGCGTGATAAGTCTCCATCAGACGGACACGGAATGACTCATCTACAAAACACTTCCCCACTGGGGTTTCAGGAGGTGCCCGTGATTGTGATGCCAGTATCTCTTCCCCTAGTGGCGAGGTTATGGTGGTACGAATAGTAGCCAGGATCTGATCTGGCTGAATGATGGGTACCGGTACTTCCTCCCTCTCAGTGTCAGAAGCGAACTGACGTGACAACGCATCAGCCTTGATATTCTTTGAACCAGGAAGATAGGATACTAGGAAATTGAACCGGGACAAAAACAGCGCCCACCTGGCCTGTCTAGACGACAGCCTTTTGGCCTCAGAGAGATAGGTTAAATTCTTGTGGTCAGTAAGAATTAGTACTGGAGTCTGAGTGCCCTCCAAGAGGTGTCGCCACTCCTTAAGTGCAAGTATGATGGCCAAAAGTTCTCTGTCGCCAATCTCGTAATGACTCTGGGCGCTGGATAATTTCTTAGAGAAGAACCCACAAGGCATTAAAGTGCCACCTCCCACAGGGCGTTGGGAGAGCACCGCCCCAACCCCAACCTCTGAAGCGTCCACCTCCAAAGTAAACGGCAGGGAGGGATTAGGGTGGGACAGTATAGGAGCAGATGCAAAGGCAGATTTCAGGGTAACAAATGCGTCTTCAGCTGCCTCAGACCACTGAGAGGGAGAAGCGCCCTTATGAGTCAAATCTGACAGTGGTTTTACAATCGTAGAAAAGTTCTTGATGAACTTCCTATAGTAGTTCGCAAAACCTAGGAATCGTTGAATGGCCTTTAACCCCTTAGGCCGAGGCCAATGCAGAACCGCTGCCAACTTCTCCTGATCCATGGCAATGCCACTTTTAGATATTATGAACCCCAGGAACGGTACTTGAGATGTATGGAATTCACATTTTTCTAGTTTACAGAATAACTTGTGCTTACGAAGTCGGAGCAGGACTTCAGAGACATCTTTGATATGTTGAGCAAGGTTAGCAGAGTGAATCAGTATATCGTCTAGATATACTACCACACAGGACTGGAGCAAGTCACGTAAAATATCGTTAATCAATTCCTGAAATACTGCAGGCACATTGCATAAGCCGAATGGCATCACCAGATATTCATAATGCCCTGTTCTGGTATTAAACGCCGTTTTCCACTCGTCACCCTCTTTAATTCTGACTAGATTATAGGCGGCTCGCAAATCAAGTTTAGTAAAGATCGAAGAGCCCTTTAATCTGTCGAATAATTCTGTAATAAGTGGAATGGGGTAGGCGTTCTTGGGCATCAGCTTATTCAGCCCACGGTAGTCAATGCAAGGCCTGAGTTCCCCATTCTTCTTTTTGACAAAAAAAAATCCGGCACCAGCCGGAGAAGTAGATTTACAAATGATTCCCCTTTCCAGGGCATCTGTGATATACTCCTCCATCGCCTTATTTTCCTCACATGACAGGGGGTAAGTACGTCCCCTGGGGGGCACCGCACCAGGAGGCAAATCAATGGCGCAATCGTATGGCCTATGGTCAGGTAATGCGCTGGCCTCTCCTTTGTTAAACACGTCACTGAATTGCCCATATTCTGTTGGCACAGCTTGAGAGGTACACATAATCTTAACATGAAGGGAGAGACAATTCTTGTTACAGTACTCAGACCAAGAGTTAACTTCACACCTTTGCCAGTCGAATTGGGGATTGTGTGTTTGTAACCATGGGAACCCCAAAATAACTGAATGATGCGGGGAACGAATGATCTGAAATTGTATCTGCTCCCTGTGACAAGCCCCCACAGTCATTGTCACTGGGATTGTCTCGAACGTAATGAAAGCAGGATCCAGGGGTCTGCCATCAATGGCCTCTATAGCCACAGGAGAGTCCTTTTTACATAACGGAATGCCCTGAAAGTCAGCAAAGGACTGATCCATGAAGTATCCGGCTGCCCCGGAGTCCACCAGTGCTAGGACTTCTATGACGTTATCAGTCCAAGCAAATGTCACCTGGATGGTGGGTTTAGTGGTGCAAGTATCTAGGGACTGTTCAACACCACCTAGGGCCTGTCCCCCAAGGTACCCTAGGTGCGTTCGTTTCCCGGCCTTACAGGACAATTGCGTAATACATGACCCGGTTTGCCACAGTATAGGCATAAGCCTTGCCTTCTATGATACAGCTTCTCCTCCTTCGTGAGCTTAGTAAAACCTATTTGCATAGGTTCAGTTCTGTCAGCTGTTCGCTCAGGTAGAACGGGTGGTGTGGGTGGGTTAAAGAACTGGTTCTGGCCATAACTCTTTGCTTTGGCCCTCTTAGCCAAGCGTCTCTCCCGGATGCGAGAGTCTATCAACATGACATAGTCAATGTACTCATCCAGCTCGCTGGGTACATCTCGAGCTGCTATCTCGTCCTTGATCTGTTCAGCAAGACCCTGAGTAAAGGCAGCAAGTAAGGCCTCATCGTTCCAGCCTGCCTCTGTTGCCAAGGTCCGGAATTCAATAGCATACTCGCCCAGAGTGCGTTCGCCCTGCTGAATCTCCATCAGCTTTTTGGCAGCAGAGGCAGACCTGCCAGGAACCTCAAACACACGTCTGAACTTAACCACGAAATCTCTAAAGTTCAGTGTGCAGGGTCTGGCATTCTCCCATAACAGATTTGCCCATGCCAATGCTTTGCCCGTCAACAGAGATATCATAAAGCCGACCTTGCTACGGTCATTCGGAAATGCCTGGGGTGCCAACTCCAAAAATATCTCCAACTGGTTAATAAAACCTCTGCATAGGGAGGGTTCGCCATCATATCTTAGGGGTAATGGTACCGCTGCCGTTAACCCTCTATTGTTAGCACTGGGAGATACAGAGGGATTACCCGGTGTCACGACTGGGGGGACCACCGGATTAGGACCAGACTTGTCCAAATGTACTGTACGTTCAAGCAACGTTTGTAGAGCCAGTGCCAATTGGTCCAGGCGCTGCTCATGGACATCCATTCTCCAGTGGATGTTCTGAGTATTACTTTCACCCTTACTGTCTGAGGTCATGGCCCTTTCGTACTGTTACGGTTTTTTAGGACTCTCAGACCAAATAAGTGAAAATAAAACACACTTTATTAAAGTGAATAAGGCACATGTACGCCCTCTAGGGGCGGTAGGTAATACACAGGAAAGTAAACTGAGATATTTACAATGGTAATAGCACAAAAGACATAAATGCAAAACAGTATGCACTAGGATGATATTGACCCCCAAGGGGTTAATGTCCATATAACAGTCTGTCTCAGATGTGGAGGTTTGACACGCCCTGGATGTTAAAAGGGCTGTGCTGGATAGACAGAGTTCATCAAGTGCTGAGGATAGAGCTGCCTTGCCAAGGTGTTGGATGGTAAGCAGAAAGGGAAACAACTTAGCCCCCACGGGCGTAGTTACAGGAACTGCTTTCGTTTGTGCAAGTGCCAATAGCCCCCACGGGCGTAACGGAAACCGGCCGGCGTGCAAGAGCTAACAGCCACCAGAAGTGTAATCGAATGTTTTAATAAGAGAGCAAGAGCCACTAGCCCCCTCGGGCGTAGTACCGGATGAGCCAACACTGAAGCCTTTCTGCTAACACTCTGTGTCAAATGATATCGTCGGTAGCCAATACCGGAGAGCCTAAAGCGCCCAAACGGCCCAACTGTGTGAACACTCTGCAATGGTGGACTAGAGTTGCCGACGGAGAGCGGCCAACTCAGCAGCAGTATCACGGGTAACAAGGCTCGTGCAGGAGATAACTAGAGTGAATTCGAGGCAGCACTGCAAGAGTTAAAATGCACGTTTACTCGAGGCTTCAGCGCTACTGCAAGGCTCTGCACAGGGAGGAAGGCCCACAGCATACACACCACTCTGCACAAGGAACGAGGCACAGCACTAAATCGAGGGAAGCACCAGGCAAGGCAGTCACTCTGACGCGGGCAGCAGAGACTGGAAATGTCGCAGCGGCGACAACTGAAACGCAGGTCACTGGAACAAGCTGGAAGTCGATCTTCGGAGCAGGAAGCCAGCCGGGTCGGGTCGGAGCACGTAGGAGGCAGTCATACAGGCCGGGTCATACACGAGCAGGAACGTAAGTCTAGCCGAGTCAGGATCCAAGGGTGGTACGCAGACGAGCCGGGTCATACACAAGCAGGTACACTGGAGAATGGTCAGCACAAGCTGAATCGGTACACAGGAACTCAGAATACAGGAACACAGCAACAGCACTACTGGCTCAGGAACACCACGAAAGGGCATCTGACAGATGTGATAGCCAGGTATAAAAAGGTCATCCGGGGGCGGGTCAAACCCAGACAGCAAATCAATGCCAGCCACAACTGGGAGTGACAGGAATCACAGGCACTGTGATAGGTACTTATTAAACATTGGAACATTTTGACACAAAGTGTAGCAATTAAGAAAATTGTAGGAGATACCCCAGCTTTAGTAGCGAAGAGAGCCCCTAATTTGAGAGATGGTCTGGTCAGAAGTTATTATGACCAATCCACTACAGAAAAGATCTGGTTCAGTAAGAGGAATCAACATGGTACTTATAAATGTGGCACGTGTATGGCATATAAATATATTTGTAAGACAAATGTATTTTATAATTTTGATGGTACTAAAAAGTTTAATGTTGGGTCTATGATCAACTGCAGAACACGAGGAGTGGTATATCAGTTGATATGTCTTTGTAATAAGATCTATGTCGGAAAAACCATCAGGGAATTTAGGAGAAGAATATTGGAACATAAATGTGATATAGAAAAGGCAAGATTGGATAGTCCAATTGCAAGAGATTTTTTGAAGTACCATAAGGGAAATCCAGAGGGTCTGAGAGTCATTGGAATTATACATATAGAAAATAACAAAGAGGGGGAAACCTGGATTTAAAGTTATTGAGATGTGAGACACGGTGGATCTACACCTTGGGTTCTCTTTTTCCTCAGGGTCTTAATGAGGAAATACAATTTAACGTTTTCTTGTAATATGTGTATTGATGTGAATTTGTATTTTTCACTACATCTGTGATGATTTAAATAGACATTGCACACCAGAAGGGAAGATCCTTATATTGAAGACTATAGGTGGAAATCTGTTTTATAGTATCTCACATGTGTGAGGACAATTTTGGTGTGAAATGTCTATTTATTCACTGATTGGTAGTGATATGGTTAAGTAGAGTGATCGATATCTATATGTTTATTATATTGACCTTTGTTATGGATTTCCCCACTGTTGATGATGCAATGAATGTGAACGCAGAATTTATTGGGAGATTTTATGTAAGTGTTTGATTAGATAGTGATTAATGACATATGGGAAGCTCTGTTTGATCCGGAAACCATGTCTGACGCTTAGGCATGTTGGTTGCTATGGCAACCTCCCCTTATTTCAACTTCCGGGTTTTAGGAGTTAAAAGGTGTGACCCGGATCTAATGATTGTTTTGGCCTTGAGAAAGTCTGCGGATGTGCGGACGAAATGCGTTGATGATGATATGAGAGCACGAATGCCGTTATGAAGAAAGATATGTGGCCGGCCACAGGCTGAAAGTTATATTTGTATAAGAGTAGGATAACAGGGGAGGAGAGTAGGATAACAGGGGGAGGAGAGTAAGATAACAGGGGAGGAGAATAGGATAACAGGGGGAGGAGAGTAAGATAACAGGGGAGGAGAATAGGATTACAGGGGGAGGAGAGTAGGATAACAGGGGAGGAGAGTAGGATTACAGGGGATGAGAGTAGGATAACAGGGGAGGGGAGTAGGATAACAGGGGGAGGGGAGTAGATAACAGGGGGAGGGGAGTAGATAACAGGGGAGGAGAGTAGGATAACAGGGGAGGTGAGTAAGATAACAGGGGAGGAGAGTAGGATAACAGGGGGAGGAGAATAGGATAACAGGGGGAGGAGAATAGGATAACAGGGGAGGTGAGTAAGATAACAGGGGAGGAGAGTAGGATAACAGGGGAGGGGAGTAGATAACAGGGGGAGGAGAGTAGGATAACAGGGGAGGAGAGTACGATAACAGGGGGAGGTGAGTAGGATAACAGGGGAGGAGAGTAGGATAACAGGGGAGGTGAGTAAGATAACAGGGGAGGAGAGTAGGATAACATGGGAGGTGAGTAGGATAACAGGGGGAGGGGAGTAGGATAACAGGGGAGGTGAGTAAGATAACAGGGGGAGGAGAGTAAGATAACAGGGGGAGGAGAGTAGGATAACAGGGGGGAGAGTAGGATAAAAGGGGGGGAGAGTAGGATAACAGGGGAGGAGAGTAGGATAACAGGGGGAGGAGAGTAGGATAACAGGGGGAGGAGAGTAGGATAATAGGGGAGGAGAGTAGGATAACAGGGGGAGGACATTTGGATAACAGGGGAGGTGAGTAGGATAACAGGGGAGGACAGTAGGATAACAGGGGAGGAGGGGAGGAGAGTAGGATAACAGGGGGAGAAGAGTAGGATAACAGGGGAGGAGAGTAGGATAACAGGGGGAGAAGAGTAGGATAACAGGGGAGGTGAGTCGGATAACAGAGGAGGTGATTAGGATAATAGGGGGAGGAGAGTAGGATAACAGGGGAGGAGAGTAGGATAACAGGGGGAGGAGAGTAGGATAACAGGGGGAGGAGAGTAGGATAACAGTGGGAGGAGAGTAGGATAACAGGGGGAGGAGAGTAGGATAACAGGGGGAGGAGAGTAGGATAATAGGGGAGGAGAGTAGGATAACAGGGGGAGGACATTTGGATAACAGGGGAGGTGAGTAGGATAACAGGGGAGGACAGTAGGATAACAGGGGAGGAGAGTAGGATAACAGGGGGAGAAGAGTAGGATAACAGGGGAGGTGAGTCGGATAACAGAGGAGGTGATTAGGATAATAGGGGGAAGAGAAAAGGATAACAGGGGAGAAGAGTAAGATAACAGGGGGAGGAGAGTAGGATAAAAGGTGAGGAGAGTAGGATAAAAGGTGAGGAGAGTGGGACAACAGGGGGAGGAGAGTAGGATAACAGGGGAGGAGAGTAGGATAACAGGGAAGGAGAGTGGGATAACAGAGGAGGTGAGTAGGATAACGGGAGGAGAGTAGGATAATAAGGGAGGAGAGTAGGATAACAGGGGGAGGAGAGTAGGATAATAGGGGAGGAGAGTAGGATAACAGGGGGAGGAGAGTAGATAGAGTAGGATAACAGGGGAGGAGAGTAGGATAACAGGGGAAGGAGAGAAGGATTACAGGGGGAGAAGAGTAGGATAACAGGGGAGGTGATTAGGATAACAGGGGAAGAGAGTAGGATAACAGTGGAGGTGATTAGGATAACAGGGGGAGGAGAGTAGGATAACAGGGGAGGAGAGTAGGATAACAGGGGGAGGACAGTAGGATAACAGGGGGAGGAGAGTAGGACAACAGGGGGAGGGGAGAAGGATAACAGGGGAGGTGATTAGGATAACAGGGGGAGGAGAGTAGGATAACAGGGGAGGAGAGTAGGATAACAGGGGAGGACAGTAGGATAACAGGGGAGGTGAGTAGGATAACAGGGGGAGGAGAGTAGGACAACAGGGGAAGGGGAGAAGGATAACAGGGGAGGTGATTAGGATAACAGGGGGAGGAGAGTAGGATAACAGGGGAGGAGAGTAGGATAACAGGGGAGGTGAGTAGGATAACAGGGGGAGGAGAGTAGGATAACAGTGGAGGAGAGTAGGATAACAGGGGGAGGAGAGTAGGATAACAGTGGAGGAGAGTAGGATAACAGGGGGAGGAGAGTAGGGTAACAGGGGAGGAGAGTAGGATAACAGGGGAGGAGAGTAGGATAACAGGGGAGGAGAGTAGGATAACAAGGGGAGGAGAGTAGGACAACAAGGGAGGAGAGTAGGACAACAGGGGAGGAGAGTAGTATAACAGGGGGAGGAGAGTAGGATAACAGTGGAGGAGAGCAGATAACAGGGGGAGGAGAGTAGGACAACAGAGGAGGAGAGTAGGACAACAGGGGAGGAGAGTAGGATAATAGGGGGAGGAGAGTAGGATAACAGTGGAGGAGAGTAGGATAACAGGGGAAGGGGAGAAGGATAACAGGGGAGGTGACTAGGATAACAGGGGGAGGAGAGTAGGATAACAGGGGGAGGAGAGTAGGATAATAGGGGAGGAGAGTAGGATAACAGGGGGAGGACATTAGGATAACAGGGGAGGTGATTAGGATAACAGGGGGAGGAGAGTAGGATAACAGGGGGAGGAGAGTAGGATAACAGGGGAGGAGAGTAGGATAACAGGGGAAGGGGAGAAGGATAACAGGGGAAGGGGAGAAGGATAACAGGGGAGGTGATTAGGATAACAGGGGGAGGAGAGTAGGATAACAGGGGGAGGAGAGTAGGATAATAGGGGAGGAGAGTAGGATAACAGGGGGAGGACATTAGGATAACAGGGGAGGTGAGTAGGATAACAGGGGAGGACCGTAGGATAACAGGGGAGGAGAGTAGGATAACAGGGGGAGAAGAGTAGGATAACAGGGGAGGTGAGTCGGATAACAGGGGAGGTGATTAGGATAACAGGGGGAGGAGAGTAGGATAAAAGGTGAGGAGAGTGGGACAACAGGGGGAGGAGAGTAGGATAACAGGGGAGGAGAGTAGGATAACAGCGGGGAGAGTAGGATAACAGGGGGGAGAGTAGGATAACAGGGGAGGTGAGTAGGATAACAGAGGAGGAGAGTAGGATAACATGAGAGGAGAGTAGGATAACAGGGGAGGTGAGTAGGATAACAGGGGGAGGACAGTAGGATAACAGGGGAGGAGAGTAGGATAACAGGGGGAGGAGAGTTGATAGAGTAGGATAACAGGGTGAGTAGAGTAGGATAACAGGGGAGGTGATTAGGATAACAGGGGGAGGAGAGTAGGATAACAAGGGAAGAGAGTAGGATAACAGTGGAGGTGATTAGGATAACAGGGGGAGGACAGTAGGATAACAGGGGGAGGACAGTAGGATAACAGGGGGAGGGGAGAAAGATAACAGGTGAGGTGATTAGGATAACAGGGGGAAGAGAGTAGGATAACAGGGGGAAGAGAGTAGGATAACAGGGGGAGGAGAGTAGGACAACAGGGGAAGGGGAGAAGGATAACAGGGGAGGTGAGTAGGATAACAGGGGGAGGAGAGTAGGATAACAGGGGGAGGAGAGTAGGACAACAGGTGAAGGGGAGAAGGATAACAGGGGAGGTGATTAGGATAACAGGGGGAGGAGAGTAGGATAACAGGGGAGGACAGTAGGATAACAGGGGAGGACAGTAGGATAACAGGGGAGGTGAGTAGGATAAAAGGGGGAGGAGAGTAGGATAACAGGGGGAGGTGAGTAGGATAACAGGGGGAGGAGAGTAGGATAAAAGGGGGAGGAGAGTCGGATAACAGGGGAGGTAATTAGGATAACAGGGGGAGGAGAATAGGATAACAGTGGAGGAGAGTAGGATAACAGGGGGAGGAGAGTAGGATAACAGTGGAGGAGAGTAGGATTACAGGGGGAGGAGAGTAGGATAACAGGGGATGAGAGTAGGATAACAGGGGAGAAGAGTAGGATAACAGGGGAGGAGAGTAGGATAACAGGGGAGGAGTGTAGGATAACAGGGGAGGAGAGCAGGATAACAGGGGGAGGAGAGTAGGATAACAGGGGAGGTGGGTAGGATAACAGGGGGAGGAGAGTAGGATAACAGTGGAGGAGAGTAGTATTACAGGGGGAGGAGAGTAGGATAACAGGGGAGGACAGTAGGATAACAGGGGGAGGAGAGTAGGATAACAGGGGAGGACAGTAAGATAACAGGGGAGGTGAGTAGGATTACAGGGGAGGAGAGTAGGATAACAGGGGTGGAGAGTAGGATAACAGGGGTGGAGAGTAGGATAACAGGGGGAGGAGAGTAGGATAACAGAGGGAGGACAGTAGGATAAAAGGGGAGGAGAGTAGGATAACAGTGGGTGGACAGTAGGATAATAGGGGAGTTGAGTAGGATAACAGGGGAGGAGAGTAGGATAACAGGGGAGGACAGTAGGATAACAGGTGGAGGAGAGTAGGATAACAGGGGGATGAGAGTAGGATAATAAGGGAAGGAGAGTAGGGTAACAGGGGATGAGAGTAGGATAACAGGGGAGGACATTAGGATAACAGGTGGAGGAGAGTAGGATAACAGGGCAGGTGAGTAGGATAACAGAGGGAGGACAGTAGGATAAAAGGGGAGGAGAGTAGGATAACAGGGGGAGGACAGTAGGATAACAGGGGAGGTGAGTAGGATAACAGGGGAGGAGAGTAGGATAACAGGGGAGGACAGTAGGATAACAGGTGGAGGAGAGTAGGATAACAGGGGGAGGAGAGTAGGATAATAAGGGAAGGAGAGTAGGGTAACAGGGGATGAGAGTAGGATAACAGGGGAGGACATTAGGATAACAGGTGGAGGAGAGTAGTATAACAGGGGAGGAGAGTAGGATAACAGGGGTAGGAGAGTAGATAGAGTAGGATAACAGGGGAGGAGAGTAGGATAACAGGGGAAGGAGAGTAGGATTACAGGGGGAGAAGAGTAGGATAACAGGGGAGGAGAGCAGGATAACAGGGGAGGAGAGTAGGATAACAGGGGAGGAGAGTAGGATAACAGGGGGAGGAGAGTAGGATAACAGGGGAGGAGAGTAGGATAACAGGGGGAGGAGAGTAGGACAACAGGGGGAGGGGAGAAGGATAACAGGGGAGGTGATTAGGATAACAGGGGGAAGAGAGTAGGATAACAGGGGAGGAGAGTAGGATAACAGGGGAGGAGAGTAGGATAACAGGGGAGGACAGTAGGATAACAGGGGAGGTGAGTAGGATAACAGGGGGAGGAGAGTAGGACAACAGGGGAAGGGGAGAAGGATAACAGGGGAGGTGATTAGGATAACAGGGGGAGGAGAGTAGGATAACAGGGGAGGAGAGTAGGATAACAGGGGAGGTGAGTAGGATAACAGGGGGAGGAGAGTAGGGTAACAGGGGAGGAGAGTAGGACAACAGGGGAGGAGAGTAGGATAACAGGGGGAGGAGAGTAGGACAACAGGGGAGGAGAGTAGGACAACAGGGGAGGAGAGTAGGATAACAGGGGGAGGAGAGTAGGATAACAGTGGAGGAGAGCAGATAACAGGGGGAGGAGAGTAGGACAACAGGGGAGGAGAGTAGGATAACAGGGGGAGGAGAGTAGGATAACAGTGGAGGAGAGTAGGATAACAGGGGGAGGAGAGTAGGATAACAGTGGAGGAGAGTAGGATTACAGGGGGAGGAGAGTAGGATAACAGGGGATGAGAGTAGGATAACAGGGGAGAAGAGTAGGATAACAGGGGAGGAGTGTAGGATAACAGGGGAGGAGAGCAGGATAACAGGGGGAGGAGAGTAGGATAACAGGGGAGGTGAGTAGGATAACAGGGGGAGGAGAGTAGGATAACAGTGGAGGAGAGTAGTATTACAGGGGGAGGAGAGTAGGATAACAGGGGAGGACAGTAGGATAACAGGGGGAGGAGAGTAGGATAACAGGGGAGGACAGTAAGATAACAGGGGAGGTGAGTAGGATTACAGGTAGGATAACAGTGGGTGGACAGTAGGATAATAGGGGAGTTGAGTAGGATAACAGGGGAGGAGAGTAGGATAACAGGGGAGGACAGTAGGATAACAGGTGGAGGAGAGTAGGATAACAGGGGGATGAGAGTAGGATAATAAGGGAAGGAGAGTAGGGTAACAGGGGATGAGAGTAGGATAACAGGGGAGGACATTAGGATAACAGGTGGAGGAGAGTAGGATAACAGGGCAGGTGAGTAGGATAACAGAGGGAGGACAGTAGGATAAAAGGGGAGGAGAGTAGGATAACAGGGGGAGGACAGTAGGATAACAGGGGAGGTGAGTAGGATAACAGGGGAGGAGAGTAGGATAACAGGGGAGGACAGTAGGATAACAGGTGGAGGAGAGTAGGATAACAGGGGGAGGAGAGTAGGATAATAAGGGAAGGAGAGTAGGGTAACAGGGGATGAGAGTAGGATAACAGGGGAGGACATTAGGATAACAGGTGGAGGAGAGTAGTATAACAGGGGAGGAGAGTAGGATAACAGGGGTAGGAGAGTAGATAGAGTAGGATAACAGGGGAGGAGAGTAGGATAACAGGGGAAGGAGAGTAGGATTACAGGGGGAGAAGAGTAGGATAACAGGGGAGGAGAGCAGGATAACAGGGGAGGAGAGTAGGATAACAGGGGAGGAGAGTAGGATAACAGGGGGAGGAGAGTAGGATAACAGGGGAGGAGAGTAGGATAACAGGGGGAGGAGAGTAGGACAACAGGGGGAGGGGAGAAGGATAACAGGGGAGGTGATTAGGATAACAGGGGGAAGAGAGTAGGATAACAGGGGAGGAGAGTAGGATAACAGGGGAGGACAGTAGGATAACAGGGGAGGTGAGTAGGATAACAGGGGGAGGAGAGTAGGACAACAGGGGAAGGGGAGAAGGATAACAGGGGAGGTGATTAGGATAACAGGGGGAGGAGAGTAGGATAACAGGGGAGGAGAGTAGGATAACAGGGGAGGTGAGTAGGATAACAGGGGGAGGAGAGTAGGGTAACAGGGGAGGAGAGTAGGACAACAGGGGAGGAGAGTAGGATAACAGGGGGAGGAGAGTAGGACAACAGGGGAGGAGAGTAGGACAACAGGGGAGGAGAGTAGGATAACAGGGGGAGGAGAGTAGGATAACAGTGGAGGAGAGCAGATAACAGGGGGAGGAGAGTAGGACAACAGGGGAGGAGAGTAGGATAACAGGGGGAGGAGAGTAGGATAACAGTGGAGGAGAGTAGGATAATAGGGGGAGGAGAGAAGGATAACAGTGGAGGAGAGTAGGATAACAGGGGAAGGGGAGAAGGATAACAGGGGAGGTGATTAGGATAACAGGGGGAGGAGAGTAGGATAACAGGGGGAGGAGAGTAGGATAATAGGGGAGGAGAGTAGGATAACAGGGGGAGGACATTAGGATAACAGGGGAGGTGATTAGGATAACAGGGGGAGGAGAGTAGGATAACAGGGGAGGAGAGTAGGATAACAGGGGAAGGGGAGAAGGATAACAGGGGAAGGGGAGAAGGATAACAGGGGAGGTGATTAGGATAACAGGGGGAGGAGAGTAGGATAACAGGGGAGGAGAGTAGGATAATAGGGGAGGAGAGTAGGATAACAGGGGGAGGACATTTGGATAACAGGGGAGGTGAGTAGGATAACAGGGGAGGACAGTAGGATAACAGGGGAGGAGAGTAGGATAACAGGGGGAGAAGAGTAGGATAACAGGGGAGGTGAGTCGGATAACAGAGGAGGTGATTAGGATAATAGGGGGAAGAGAAAAGGATAACAGGGGAGAAGAGTAAGATAACAGGGGGAGGAGAGTAGGATAAAAGGTGAGGAGAGTGGGACAACAGGGGGAGGAGAGTAGGATAACAGGGGAGGAGAGTAGGATAACAGCGGGGAGAGTAGGATAACAGGGGGGAGAGTAGGATAACAGGGGAGGAGAGTAGGATAACAGGGGAGGTGAGTAGGATAACAGAGGAGGAGAGTAGGATAACATGGGAGGAGAGTAGGATAACAGGGGAGGTGAGTAGGATAACAGGGGGAGGAGAGTAGGATAACAGGGGAGGAGAGTAGGATAACAGGGGGCGGAGAGTAGATAGAGTAGGATAACAGGGTGAGGAGAGTAGGATAACAGGGGAGGTGATTAGGATAACAGGGGGAGGAGAGTAGGATAACAAGGGAAGAGAGTAGGATAACAGTGGAGGTGATTAGGATAACAGGGGGAGGACAGTAGGATAACAGGGGGAGGGGAGAAAGATAACAGGTGAGGTGATTAGGATAACAGGGGGAAGAGAGTAGGATAACAGGGGGAAGAGAGTAGGATAACAGGGAGAGGAGAGTAGGACAACAGGGGAAGGGGAGAAGGATAACAAGGGAGGTGAGTAGGATAACAGGGGGAGGAGAGTAGGATAACAGGGGGAGGAGAGTAGGACAACAGGGGAAGGGGAGAAGGATAACAGGGGAGGTGATTAGGATAACAGGGGGAGGAGAGTAGGATAACAGGGGAGGAGAGTAGGATAACTGGGGAGGTGAGTAGGATAAAAGGGGGAGGAGAGTAGGATAACAGGGGGAGGTGAGTAGGATAACAGGGGGAGGAGAGTAGGATAACAGTGGAGGAGAGTAGGATAACAGGGGGAGGAGAGTAGGATAACAGGGGGAGGAGAGTAGGATAACAGTGGAGGAGAGTAGGATAACAGGGGGAAGAGAGTAGGATAACAGGGGGAGGAGAGTAGGACAACAGGGGAGGAGAGTAGGATAACAGGGGAATGGGAGAAGGATAACAGGGGAGGTGATTAGGATAACAGGGGGAGGAGAGTAGGATAACAGGGGGAGGGCATTAGGATAACAGGTGGAGGAGAGTAGGATAACAGGGGAGGTGAGTAGGATAACAGGGGGAGGAGAGTAGGATAACAGGGGGAGGAGAGTAGGATAACAGTGGAGGAGAGTAGATAACAGGGGGAGGAGAGTAGGATAACAGGGGGAGGACAGTAGGATAACAGGGGAAGGGGAGAAGGATAACAGGTGAGGTGATTAGGATAACAGGGGGAAGAGAGTAGGATAACAGGGGGAAGAGAGTAGGATAACAGGGGGAGGAGAGTAGGACAACAGGGGAAGGGGAGAAGGATAACAGGTGAGGTGATTAGGATAACAGGGGGAGGAGAGTAGCATAACAGGGGAGGACAGTAGGACAACAGGAGAGGAGAGTAGGATAACGGGGAGGACATTAGGATAACAGGTGGAGGAGAGTAAGATAACAGGGGAGGTGATTAGGATAACAGGGGAGGTGATTAGGATAACAGGGGAAGAGAGTAGGATAACAGGGGGAGGAGAGTAGGATAATAGGGGAGGAGGAGTAGGATAACAGGGGGAGGACATTAGTATAACAGGTGGAGGAGAGTAGGATAACAGGGGAGGTGAGTAGGATAACAGGGGAGGACAGTAGGATAACAGGGGAGGAGAGTAGGATAACAGGGGGAGAAGAGTAGGATAACAGGGGAGGTGAGTATGATAACAGGGGGAGGAGAGTCGGATAACTGGGGAGGTGATTAGGATAATAGGGGGAAGAGAATAGGATAACAGGGGAGGAGAGTAGGATAACAGGGGAAGGGGAGAAGGATAACAGGGGAGGTGATTAGGATAACAGGGGGAGGAGAGTAGGATAACAGGGGGAGGACATTAGGTTAACAGGTGGAGGAGAGTAGGATAACAGGGGAGGTGAGTAGGATAACAGGGGAGGACAGTAGGATAACAGGGGGAGGAGAGTAGGATAACAGGGAGGTGAGTAGGATAACAGGGGAGAGAAGAGTATGATAACAGGGGAGGAGAGTAGGATAACAGGGAGGAGAGTAGGATAACAGGGGAGTGAGTAGGATAACAGGGGGAGAAGAGTAGGATAACAGGGGAGATGAGTATGATAAACAGGGGGAGGAGAGTCAGATAACAGGGGAAGACAGTAGATAGAGTAGGATAACAGGGGGAGAAGAGGAGGATAACAGGGGGAGAAGAGTAGGATAACAGGGTAGGAGAGTAGGATAACAGGGGAGGAGAGTAGGATACAGTTGGAGGAGAGTAGGATAACAGGGGGAGGAGAGTAGGATAACAGGGGGAGGAGAGTAAGACAACAGGGGAAGGGGAGAAGGATAACAGGGGAGGTGATTAGGATAACAGGGGGAGGAGAGTAGGATAACAGGGGAGGACAGTAGGATAACAGGGGAGGTGAGTAGGATAACAGGGGGAGGAGAGTAGGATAACAGGGGGAGGTGAGTAGGATAACAGGGGGAGGAGAGTAGGATAACAGTGGAGGAGAGTAGGATAACAGGGGGAAGAGAGTAGGATAACCGGGGGAGGGAGAGTAGGACAACAGGGGAGGAGAGTAGAATAACAGGGGAAGGGGAGAAGGATAACAGGGGAGGTGATTAGGATAACAGAGGGGGAGGAGAGTAGGATAACAGGGGGAGGACATTAGGATAACAGGTGGAGCAGAGTAGGATAACAGGGGAGGTGAGTAGGATAACAGGGGAGGACAGTAGGATAACAGGGGGAAGAGAGTAGGATAACAGGGGGAGGAGAGTAGGATAACAGTGGAGGAGAGTAGATAACAGGGGGAGGAGAGTAGAATAACAGGGGGAGGACAGTAGGATAACAGGGGGAGGGGGAGAAGGATAACAGGTGAGGTGATTAGGATAACAGGGGGAAGAGAGTAGGATAACAGGGGAAGAGAGTAGGATAACAGGAGGAGGAGAGTAGGACAACAGGGGAAGGGGAGAAGGATAACAGGGTAGGTGATTAGGATAACAGGGGGAGGAGAGTAGGATAACAGGGGAGGACAGTAGGACAACAGGGAGGAGAGTAGGATAACAGGGGGAGGACATTAGGATAACAGGTGGAGGAGAGTAGGATAACAGGGGAGGTGATTAGGATAAAAGGGGGAGGAGAGTAGGATAACAGGGGGAGGAGAGTAGGATAACAGGGGAGGTGAGTAGGATAACAGGGGAGGACAGTAGGATAACAGGGGAGGAGAGTAGGATAACAGGGGGAGAAGAGTAGGATAACAAGGGAGGTGAGTATGATAACAGGGGGAGGAGAGTCGGATAACTGGGGAGGTGATTAGGATAATAGGGGGAAGAGAATAGGATAACAGGGGAGGAGAGTAGGATAACAGGGGAAGGGGAGAAGGATAACAGGGGAGGTGATTAGGATAACAGGGGGAGGAGAGTAGGATAACAGGGGAGGACATTATGATAACAGGTGGAGGAGAGTAGGATAACAGGGAGGTGAGTAGGATAACAGGGGAGGTGAGTAGGATAACAGGGGAGGACAGTAGGATAACAGGGGGAGGAGAGTAGTATAACAGGGGGAGAAGAGTAGGATAACAGGGGTGGTGAGTATGATAACAGGGGGAGGAGAGTCAGATAACAGGGAGGAGAGTAGATAGAGTAGGATAACAGGGGGAGAAGAGTAGGATAACAGGGGGAGAAGAGTAGGATAACAGGGGAGGAGAGTAGGATAACAGTGGGAGGAGAGTACGATAACAGGGGGAGGAGAGTAGGATAACAGTGGAGGAGAGCAGGATTACAGGGGGAGGAGAGTAGGATAATAGGGGAGGATAGTAGGATAACAGGGGAGGAGAGTAGGATAACAGGGGAGGTGTGTAGAATTACAGGGGAGGAGAGTAGGATAACAGGGGAGGAGAGTAGGATAACAGGGGGAGGACAGTAGGATAACAGGGGAGGAGAGTAGAATAACAGTGGAGGAGAGTTGGATTACAGGGGGAGGAGAGTAGGATAACAGGGGGAGGACAGTAGGGTAACAGGGGAGGTGAGTAGGATTACAGGGGAGGAGAGTAGGATAACAGGGGAGGAGAGTAGGATAACAGAGGGAGGACAGTAGGATAAAAGGGGAGGAGAGAAGGATAACAGGGGGAGGAGAGTAGGATAACAGGGGAGGTGATTAGGATAACAGGGGGAGGAGAATAGGATAACAGAGGAGGAGAGTAGGATAACAGGGGGGAGGAGGAGTAGGATAACAGTGGAGGAGAGTAGGATTACAGGGGGAGGAGAGTAGGATAACAGCGGGATGAGAGTAGGATAACAGGGGAGAAGAGTAGGATAACAGGGGAGGAGAGTAGAATAACAGGGGAAGGGGAGAAGGATAACAGGGGAGGTGATTAGGATAACAGGGGGAGGATGAGTAGGATAACAGGGGGAGGACATTAGGATAACAGGTGGAGCAGAGTAGGATAACAGGGAGAGGTGAGTAGGATAACAGGGGAGGACAGTAGGATAACAGGGGGAAGAGAGTAGGATAACAGGGGGAGGAGAGTAGGATAACAGTGGAGGAGAGTAGATAACAGGGGGAGGAGAGTAGAATAACAGGGGGAGGACAGTAGGATAACAGGGGGAGGGGAGAAGGATAACAGGTGAGGTGATTAGGATAACAGGGGGAAGAGAGTAGGATAACAGGGGGAAGAGAGTAGGATAACAGGAGGAGGAGAGTAGGACAACAGGGGAAGGGGAGAAGGATAACAGGGTAGGTGATTAGGATAACAGGGGGAGGAGAGTAGGATAACAGGGGAGGACAGTAGGACAACAGGGGAGGAGAGTAGGATAACAGGGGGAGGACATTAGGATAACAGGTGGAGGAGAGTAGGATAACAGGGGAGGTGATTAGGATAAAAGGGGGAGGAGAGTAGGATAACAGGGGGAGGAGAGTAGGATAACAGGGGAGGTGAGTAGGATAACAGGGGAGGACAGTAGGATAACAGGGGAGGAGAGTAGGATAAACAGGGGGAGAAGAGTAGGATAACAAGGGAGGTGAGTATGATAACAGGGGGAGGAGAGTCGGATAACTGGGGAGGTGATTAGGATAATAGGGGGAAGAGAATAGGATAACAGGGGAGGAGAGTAGGATAACAGGGGAAGGGGAGAAGGATAACAGGGGAGGTGATTAGGATAACAGGGGGAGGGAGAGTAGGATAACAGGGGGAGGACATTATGATAACAGGTGGAGGAGAGTAGGATAACAGGGGAGGTGAGTAGGATAACAGGGGGAGGTGAGTAGGATAACAGGGAGGACAGTAGGATAACAGGGGGAGGAGAGTAGTATAACAGGGGGAGAAGAGTAGGATAACAGGGGTGGTGAGTATGATAACAGGGGGGAGGAGAGTCAGATAACAGGGGGGAGGAGAGTAGATAGAGTAGGATAACAGGGGGAGAAGAGTAGGATAACAGGGGGAGAAGAGTAGGATAACAGGGGAGGAGAGTAGGATAACAGTGGAGGAGAGTACGATAACAGGGGGAGGAGAGTAGGATAACAGTGGAGGAGAGCAGGATTACAGGGGGAGGAGAGTAGGATAATAGGGGAGGATAGTAGGATAACAGGGGGAGGAGAGTAGGATAACAGGGGAGGTGTGTAGAATTACAGGGGAGGAGAGTAGGATAACAGGGGAGGAGAGTAGGATAACAGGGGGAGGACAGTAGGATAACAGGGGAGGAGAGGTAGGATAACAGTGGAGGGAGAGTTGGATTACAGGGGGAGGAGAGTAGGATAACAGGGGGAGGACAGTAGGGTAACAGGGGAGGTGAGTAGGATTACAGGGGGAGGAGAGTAGGATAACAGGGGAGGAGAGTAGGATAACAGAGGAGGACAGTAGGATAAAAGGGGAGGAGAGAAGGATAACAGGGGGAGGAGAGTAGGATAACAGGGGAGGTGATTAGGATAACAGGGGGAGGAGAATAGGATAACAGTGGAGGAGAGTAGGATAACAGGGGAGGAGAGTAGGATAACAGTGGAGGAGAGTAGGATTACAGGGGGAGAGGAGAGTAGGATAACAGGGGATGAGAGTAGGATAACAGGGGAGAAGAGTAGGATAACAGGGGAGGAGAGTAGGATAACAGGGGAGGAGTGTAGGATAACAGGGGAGGAGAGCAGGATAACAGGGGGAGGAGAGTAGGATAACAGGGGAGGTGAGTAGGATAACAGGGGGAGGAGAGTAGGATAACAGTGGAGGAGAGTAGATTACAGGGGAGGAGAGTAGGATAACAGGGGAGGACAGTAGGATAACAGGGGGAGGAGAGTAGGATAACAGGGGAGGACAGTAAGATAACAGGGGAGGTGAGTATAATTACAGGGGAGAAGAGTAGGATAACAGGGGGAGGAGAATAGGATAACAGGGGAGGAGAGTAGGATAACAGGGGGAGGAGAGTAGGATAACAGAGGGAGGAGAGTAGGATAAAAGGGGAGGAGAGTAGGATAACAGGGGGTGGACAGTAGGATAATAGGGGAGTTGAGTAGGATAACAGGGGAGGAGAGTAGGATAACAGGGGAGGACAGTAGGATAACAGGTGGAGGAGAGTAGGATAACAGGGGGAGGAGAGTAGGATAATAAGGGAAGGAGAGTAGGGTAACAGGGGATGAGAGTAGGGATAACAGGGGAGGACTTAGGATAACAGGTGGAGGAGAGTAGGATAACAGGGCAGGTGAGTAGGATAACAGAGGGAGGACAGTAGGATAAAAGGGGAGGAGAGTAGGATAACAGGGGGAGGACAGTAGGATAACAGGGGAGGTGAGTAGGATAACAGGGGAGGAGAGTAGGATAACAGGGGAGGAGAGTAGGATAACAGGTGGAGGAGAGTAGGATAACAGGGGGGAGGAGAGTAGGATAATAAGGGAAGGAGAGTAGGGTAACAGGGAATGAGAGTAGGATAACAGGGGAGGACATTAGGATAACAGGTGGAGGAGAGTAGTATAACAGGGGAGGAGAGTAGGATAACAGGATGAGGACATTAGGATAACAGGTGGAGGAGAGTAGGTATAACAGGGGAGGAGAGTAGGATAACAGGGGAGGACAGTAGGATAACAGGTGGAAGATAGTAGGATAACAGGGGGAGGAGAGTAGGATAATAAGGGAAGGAGAGTAGGGTAACAGGGGGGAGGAGAGTAGGATAACAGGGGAGGAGAGTAGGATAACAGGGGAGGACTGTAGGATAACAGGTGGAGGAGAGTAGGATAACAGGGGGAGGAGAGTAGGATAATAAGGGAAGGAGAGTAGGGTAACAGGGGGAGGACAGTAGCATAACAGGGGGAGGAGAGTAGGATAAAAGGGGAGGTGAGTAGGATAACATGGGGACGAGAGTAGGATAACAGGGTGTCATGATTCTGTCCTATCCTCAGCCTGGTGCAGTACCTCACAGTGCCACTATCTTTCTGTGGTGCTGTTGTATTCTGCCGCATTCAGACTAAAGAGATCTGTTTCTGTTCCCAGCTGGCCCTACCTTGCAATCACCTCCTCCCTATTTAGTTCAATCTCTCCCCTTTCTCTGAGCCAGATGATACTGATCAGTTTCAGTTCAGTTTATTTTCTTTTGGGGCCTGGGTCCTTGAGCCGGCTGCACCCCTGAGCTCCTTGAGCCGGCTGCACCCCTGAGTTCCTTGAGCCGGCTGCACCCCTGAGCTCGTTGAGCCGGCTGCACCCCTGAGCTCCTTGAGCCGGCTGCTCCCCTGAGTTCCTTGAGCCAGCTGTTTTCCTGTGTTCCTGAGCTAGCTGTTCCCAGTGCCTCCCTCCCGAGTTTCTGAGCTAGCTGTTCCCTTTGCCTCCCTCCTGTGTTCCTTAGCTAGCTGTTCCCTGTGCTCCTCCCTGTGTTCCTGAGCTAGCTGTTCCCTGTGCCTCCTTCCTGTGTTCCTGAGCTAGCTGTTACCTGTGCCCTCCCTCCTGTGTTCCTGAGCTAGCTGTTCCCTGTGCCTCTCTCCTGAGTTCCTGAGCTATCTGTTCCCTCTGCCTCCCTCCTGTGTTCCTGAGCTAGCTGTTCTCTGTGCCTCCCTCCTGTGTTCCTGAGCTAGCTGTTTCCTGTGCCTCCCTCCTGTGTTCCTGAGCTAGCTGTTCCCTGTGCCTCCCTCCTGTGTTCCTGAGCTAGCTGTTTCCTGTGCCTCCCTCCTGTGTTCCTGAGCTAGCTGTTCCCCTGTGCCTCTCTCCTGAGTTCCTGAGCTAGCTGTTCCTGTGCCTCCCTCCTGTGTTCCTGAGCTAGCTGTTCCCTGTGCCTCCCTCCTGTGTTCCTGAGCTAGCTGTTTCCTGTGCCTCCTCCTGTGTTCCTGAGCTAGCTGTTCCCTGTGCCTCCCTCTTGAGTTCATGAGCTAGCTGTTCCCTGTGCCTCCCTCCTGTGTTCCTGAGCTAGCTGTTCCCTGTGCCTCCCTCTTGAGTTCCTGAGCTAGCTGTTCCCTGTGCCTCCCTTCCTGTGTTCCTGAGCTAGCTGTTCCCTGTGCCTCCCTCCTGTGTTCCTGAGCTAGCTGTTCCCTGTGCCTCCCTCCTGAGTTCCTGAGCTAGCTGTTCCTGTGCCTCCCTCCTGTGTTCCTGAGCTAACTGTTCCCTGTGCCTCCCTCCTGTGTTCCTGAGCTAGCTGTTTCCTGTGCCTCCCTCCTGTGTTCCTGAGCTAGCTGTTCCCTGTGCCTCCCTCCTGTGTTCCTGAGCTAGCTGTTCCTGTACCTCCCTCCTGTGTTCCTGAGCTAGCTGTTCCCTGTGCCTCCCTCCTGTGTTCCTGAGCTAGCTGTTCCCTGTGCCTCCCTCCTGTGTTCCTTAGCTAGCTGTTCCTTGTGCCTCCTTCCTGTGTTCCTGAGCTAGCTATTCCTGTGCCTCCCTCCTGTGTTCCTGAGCTAGCTGTTCCCTGTGCCCTCCCTCCTGTGTTCCTGAGCTAGCTGTTCCCTGTGCCTCCCTCCTGTGTTCCTGAGCTAGCTGTTCCCTGTGCCTCTCTCCTGAGTTCCTGAGCTAGCTGTTCCCTGTGCCTCCCTCCTGTGTTCCTGAGCTAGCTGTTCCCTGTGCCTCCCTCCTGTGTTCCTGAGCTAGCTGTTCCCTGTGCCTCCTCCTGTGTTCCTGAGCTAGCTGTTCCCTGTGCCTCCCTCCTGTGTTCCTGAGCTAGCTGTTCCTGTGCCTCCTCCTGTGTTCCTGAGCTAGCTGTTCCCTGTGCCTCTCTCCTGAGTTCCTGAGCTAGCTGTTCCCTGTGCCTCCTCCTGTGTTCCTGAGCTAGCTGTTCCCTGTGCCTCCCTCCTGTGTTCCTGAGCTAGCTGTTCCCGTGCCTCCTCCCTGTGTTCCTGAGCTAGCTGTTCCCTGTGCCTCCCTCCTGTGTTCCTGAGCTAGCTGTTCCCTGTGCCTCCCTCCTGTGTTCCTGAGCTAGCTGTTCCCTGTGCCTCCCTCCTGAGTTCCTGAGCTAGCTGTTCCCTGTGCCTCCCTCCGAGTTCCTGAGCTAGCTGTTCCCTGTGCCTCCTCCTGTGTTCCTGAGCTAGCTGTTCCTTGTGCCTCCTCCCTGTGTTCCTGAGCTTAGCTGTTCCCTGTGCTCCTCCTCCTGCTAGCTGTTCCTGTGCTCCTACTGTGTTCGGATAGCTTCCCTGTGCCTCCCTCCTGTGTTCCTGAGATAGCTGTTCCCTGTGCCTCCCTCCTGTGTTCCTGAAGCTAGCTGTTTCCTGTGCCTCCCTCCTGTGTTCCTGAGCTAGCTGTTCCCTGTGCCTCCCTCCTGTGTTCCTGAGCTAGCTGTTCCCTGTGCCTCCCTCCTGTGTTCCTGAGCTAGCTGTTCCCTGTGCCTCCCTCCTGTGTTCCTGAGCTAGCTGTTCCCTGTGCCTCCCTCCTGTGTTCCTGAGCTAGCTGTTTCCTGTGCCTCCCTCCTGTGTTCCTGAGCTAGCTGTTCCTTGTGCCTCCCTCCTGTGTTCCTGAGCTAGCTGTTCCCTCTGCCTCCCTCCTGTGTTCCTGAGCTAGCTGTTCCCTGTGCCTCCCTCCTGTGTTCCTGAGCTAGCTGTTTCCTGTGCCTCCCTCCTGTGTTCCTGAGCTAGCTGTTCCCTCTGCCTCCCTCCTGTGTTCCTGAGCTAGCTGTTCCCTCTGCCTCCCTCCTGTGTTCCTGAGCTAGCTGTTCCCTCTGCCTCCCTCCTGTGTTCCTGAGCTAGCTGTTCCCTCTGCCTCCCTCCTGTGTTCCTGAGCTAGCTGTTCCCTCTGCCTCCCTCCTGTGTTCCTGAGCTAGCTGTTCCCTGTGCCTCCCTCCTGTGTTCCTGAGCTAGCTGTTCCCTGTGCCTCCCTCCTGTGTTCCTGAGCTAGCTGTTCCCTGTG